>ML797501.1:81636-158776 GCA_009831015.1 Picea engelmannii
CATTACAACATCATCCTATAATAGCTACAGCTCGACTGGATCCTCCAATTCCGAGCTGCTCTAACACAGTGTAAACAAAGACATGAGAGAAACTGGCATTCATAAGGCAAGAAGTCTCCAAAGTTCATATATATCCAGAACAAAAATGCTTCATTAAAACTTTACAACCAGGGAGCTCAACTCAACCATCGATACCCCCCCAAAAATGGTAGAAATTCCTACGTATACATGGAACAAAAACACTGGAGGCTGAATCGAGACATCGCATTGAAGACATTACGTATTCACATTTACTGTGCATGCAGTCTCTGGACTTTCGTGAACTTCAGTCAGACGCAATCGCGTTCCAAAGGACCTGTGAAGTAATTGACAAGCCTACAGTCATTTCTGGGCTTTCCATTTATGGAGGAAACGATGTTCAACCACCATTAACTACTGCAATAACTGCTTCACTGAGATCGGGAAAGACCCGGTCGACTCTGTATCAACAGGACATGGAGGCCTTCGTGATGACTGGGAGACTTGACACAGAGTGATGGACGGATGGTGACCAGGCAGGGGTAGTTGGACACGCTCGATGCAGATATGGGATGAGGAGAGGTTTTCTCACCTTCCAAATCTCGCAACCTGTATGTGTTGTTTGAGAAAACCTCAGAGATTCTGAAAGGCCCAATCCACAGGGCTTTGAACTTGCTGTGTTTTCCCTTATCTTGTTTAGGATCATCCCATTTCAGTACCAGGTCTCCCACCTAGAACCACTCCTTATTGGCCTTCCTATCGAAGACCTGCTTGATTTTCTGCTGATGGTCCTGGATCCTATCCAATGTCTGCTCCCTAGCCTACTGGACCTCTACTAGATGATGAATCCTTCTGATCATGTCATTAGGCTCCTCCTGATGGTCCTGGAGGAATTTAGCTACAGGGATGGCTAGCTGAGAAGGGAAGACAGCTTCGGCTCCGTAGACTAACTGGAAAGGGGAGAGGCCTGTAGCTCTTTTTGTAGTCACCCGATCAGCCAATAGGGCGAATTTAAGCTTCGAGTTCCAAGCTCTTTGATTGTCTTCCAACAGCCTTTTGATGATTCTTATTAAAATTTTGTTGGAGGACTCTGCTAAACCATTGCCCTACGGATAATATGGGGTGGAGTGAATCAGCTTAATCCCGAATTGCTCACAGAACTTGGCTAATGGCTCAGACCCGAAAGCGGCTGCATTATCAGTGACAATTTTATTTGGGCAGCCGAACCTTGTGATGAGGTCCTCCAAGAATCCAATGATTACCTTGTGGGAAGCACTCCTGGTGGGAATAGCTTCAATCCATTTGGTAAATAAATCTGTAGCATTCAGGATCCACCTATGCTGCCCACTGGAGGGAGGGTGAATTTCTCCAATGAAATCTAGGCCCCACTGCTGAAAAGGCCCTGAAACCACTACCAGATTTAACGACAGAGACCTGAGCTGCTGCTTTCCTGCAAAATTTTGACATTTGATGCAGGCTCTGACCCCTTTGCAGACATCAGTGAACACGGTAGGCTAGTAGTACCCATCCCTGAGGATTTTGTGGGCTGTGGCTCTCCAGAAATGGTGCCCTCCACATAGGCCACTGTGAAATTCAGCCACGATCATCTCAGCCTCTGGTGGACTTATGCATTTTAGAAGCACCCCCAGGGGGTCTTTCCAATATAGCACTTGATCGATTAGGCAATACCTGACTGCTTTGAGCTTTAGAGCTCTGGCTTTGCTTTTTTGCAGGCCATCTGGAGGCCGCAGCTCCTGCAGAAAGTATATGACATCCTTATACCAAGGACAACGAGCCAATGGGGGCTCCCTTTGATGGTCTACGTCAGGCAGTCGATCCTGCTGAATACCTGAGCATTCGTTGATGAGACTTATTCCCAACGCTTGGTAGTTTGCTTCAGCCAACAGCTTGGCTAAACCTTGCCCTTTGATTAATTTGGTGGGCCTTATTTCCAGGTCGAACTCCAGGATTTTGGCTATCCATTTACTCCTTCTCCCGTCCACGTCAGGCTGAATAAGAATGTCTTTAATAGCAGCTGAGGGGACATAAGCAATGATCTTTGACTGTAGAATGTAGGTTCAAAAAGATTTAAGAGCTTTTACTAGAGCATAAGCCTGCTTTTCCATGGTGTCATACCTGACTTCGGCATCCCTTAATGCCCGGCTGAAAAAAGCGATGGGCTGCTCTAGCCCATGGTCATTTGTCTGTAATAGAACAACAGCCACTGTGTCGGGTGAGGCAAAGGAGAAAATAAGGAAATCCTTTGAGTAATCAGGACTGATCAGCAGAGGAGCTTCAGTCAGGGCCTTCTTGATTTGTTCAAAGGAATGTCGTGATTGAGGGGTCCACCTTACTTCATTCTCTTTCTTTAACATGGCTGTTATGAGCTTTACCTCCTCAGAAAAGTTAGGCACAAACCTCCTTAGAAAATTAATTTTACCGAGGAAAGATTGGTCTTCCTTTTTGGACCTCGGGATTGACAAGGCTTGTATCGCTTCAACTCTGCTGGGGTCAATCCTGACTCCTTCTGCTGACACTATGTGGCCTAGCAATTTACCCTCCTGCATGGCGAATAAGGATTTCTTGGGGTTTAATGAAATGCCAAACTTTCTACATTTCAAGAAAACTTTCTTGAGATGACGATGATGTTCTACATCAGATTTTGAAAATACTGTGATGTCATCCAGATAAACGACCACAAATTTATCCTTTTCCCCAACGAAAGCTATGTCCATGGCACGATGGAAAGTCACCCCTGCATTCATTAGTCCAAATGGCATCTTGGCATACATGAATGTGCCCCATGGAGTGGTGAATGCTGTCTTTTCCCTATCTTCAGGTAGAACGGAGACCTGATTGTAGCCAGAGAAACCATCAATCATGGACATCCTGGAAGCTCCTGTCACCCTCTGCAGTATATGTTCCATCTTCGGCAAGGGGTAGTTATCCTTTTGTGATCTTCTGTTTAGGTTTTTGAAGTCTACACAGAGTCAGATATCTCCATTCTTTTTCCTTACTGGCACCAAATTAGCCACCCATTCTGAATATTTCAGTGGAATGATGATTTGAGCTTGAAGCAACTTCTTCACTTCTCTCTCCATGATAGGCAGTAGCATGGGATTGATCTGTCTCAGCTTCTGCCTGAATGGCTTTGCCTCCTCCTTTAATGGAATTTTATGCTCTATGACTAAGGTGTCATAGGTTTTGAGGTCTTCGTATGTCCAAGCAAATACATCAGGGAATTTCCTTAAAAGTGCACTATATTCGAACCTTTGTTCCTCTGTCAGACCCTTTGACAATTTGACATACTTGGGCTTGCTCTCGGTTCCAATATTGCACTGAATAGTATCAGCGTCCTCCTCTGAGATCTTTCCTTTTATCGACACATCGTTACTATCAAAAAGCCTTTCCAAAGGAATGAGTCCCCTGGGAATATGGTTGCTGGGCAGCTGTACAATGTCACGCCCTGCAATCTTATTCAGAATATTACCCCCATCGGGCTCTTCCTCTGAGACGGCATCTTGGTCTATGTGCATTTCTGAAAATTCCTCAACAGTCTCCAAGAATCTCTTGGCCTCAAGATCGTCCTCGAATACCTTCCAATGTTTGACATTGTCAGGTATGGAGGGTCTGTATTTTACTTCTACATCATATTTGAATTTGGGTGGTAGAGGTATTTTGAAATTGCTAGCGGATGCAGCCAAGGAATCTGCCAAGGTGTTTTCCTCTCTTGGGATGAAATAAATATTAAATGTCGAGAAGAAACTGTCAACAAGGTCCCAGACCTTATTCTTGTAACTCTTGAGTCGAGGATGCTTAGCTTGATAAGCGTTCTTGACCTGCTGAACCACCAACTCTGCATCACCGAACACTGCTACGTCCTGAATTCCCATTTCCCTCGCAGCCCTTAATCCTAGAACAAGAGCTTCATACTCTGCCACATTGTTGGTAGCTTCAAATTCTAATTTGTATGACAGAGATGTGGTTTCCTGAGTAGGTGACACAAAATCCACTCCAACTCCAGCACCTTCTCGGGAGGAGGCTCCATCAAAGAAAATTTTCCAGATTGGGGTGATGGAGAGAGGAACTTCAGGGGAAACAGTGGGTTGTTTTTGAGTCTCAGAGGCAGTTCTGGGGCATGGGTGAGTTGCAGTAAAATGGAGCCTAAATCAGTGTCTAAGGCAAAAATAGGATGGTTGGTGGGGTTGGCTTCATCACTGATTATATAGGCCAATTGAGCTTCCCTGTACAGTCTTCTATGCTCTCCTCTGAACACTGGGATAGTAGCATATGTGAGGTCCATATGCAAGGTCCCCCCCAGCCTTTTTATCCAATATCTTGATAAAAACATACCGAACTTGGGGGGAACATCAGCTACTACGATATCCATGACCACACTTTTCATAGGCAGTTGAAACAAGGTTACAACCAGGTCTTTAATAACTCCAAGACACTGAACTCTCCTGGAGTCAAAAGAATAGAGGTCATGATAGGCTCTGGTAACTTCTAGTCCCAACTCTTCCATGACAGTTTTGGGCATGAGGTTGTGAGAGGCCCCTGAATCCATCAAACAGTTGTGCAACACTTTGTCATGTATGTTCAAGGAGGTGTAGAAGGGAGGGGATGAGTCATCTCTATCTTCTACCATGGGACCTAGGACAACTGCTAGCTTTTTGTCTTGGAGGTTTATGGAGTCTGAGGGAAGGCATGAGGCTTCAGACTGTAAAAGCTCAGAGAAGCATTTTTTAAATTCATCATGTTTAATCAGCTCAGTAAGAGGCACAAGGATTCTGATCTTTTGAATCTCATGCTCAAAATTAAAAGAAGATGTAGGCTTTGGAATTTCTTTTATTTCAGGAACATGATTATGGACAATGGGAGAAGGGGGTTGAGATTTATTACCTCTATGACCATTTTCTACTTCATTAGCAGGTCTCTCTTCTCTAATGGAATGCTCAGGAATGTCAGGTGCTGCTGTCTTTTTATCAGACCTTAGGTTGTACCTGCCTCGGCCGCCACTAGCCTTGTCTCCCTTGCTTAGTTCATTCAGCTGACTGTCCATGAGAGACTCCTCGTATGCTGATTGAGTGAGATGAGGAAAAGGAGGAGTGTCTTCTAAGCAGTGGATTTTAGGATCAATTTTATCTCTTTCTCCTTCTTCTCCCTCAGCCACAAAATTGTTTTGAAAAGGGGCCTGAATTTTTTGGTCTTCTCTGTCTCTTCCCTTCTCTCTTTGCACATTCGGGGGAGTAAAATTGTTCGGCCTCCTGAAACCTCCCTTGTTTTCGGCGATCTGAGGGCATTTATATGCTTGCCTCCCTTCCACCCTCATCCTCTCCATCTTTGCAGACAAAGACTTCACCATCTTGGTCAGTTCATCCACTTGAGGGTGGGGCACCAATGATCCAGAGGTTGAGGCTTCTGACCTTCCCTTTCTTCTATCTGTGTCGGTCTTGTTCCTCAATCTGTCAGCTGCTAATATGTTGGATTCCACTTCAATGGCCACATATTTCATTTGGGCTAAGGAGGTGGCTCTTCTTTCTCTCAACAAAAGGCAGAAATCAGGGTCAAATGCACCAACATAGGAAATTTGGGCAGAGGCTTCTGAGGGATTTATCTCTGCAGGAATCTTATTATACATTTTATTGAATCTTTTGGAAAAGTCAGAGACTGACTCTCCATCCATCTTCTTTAGAGACCCGAACTCTGTCATGTAATACATAAAATCCTTCCTGTCTCCCCACTATCTCAGGAAAGCGCTATGCAGAGCTTCAATCCCAGCGATGGACCCTGGAGCCAATCCTCTAAACCACTTCCTTACCTCACCATCCAAGCTCTGAACGAAAACTCTCATCCAGACATCTTCATTTTCAATGTTGAGGTTGTCTGCATAACTGTAGAAAGCAGCCAGGTGCTCTTCAACATTTATGTCTCCTTCCCCAGTGAACTTGGGCATGTATTTCAAGTAATCCCCAGCAGGAAGAGGATTCACAGGATGGGGTAGGATTAAGGGAGCATATATGGCAGCGACTATGGCATCCATTCTATTCAGAGGGGGATTAGCACCAGCCATAGGAATGTTAGGTGGGGGAGAGGTGGGAGGAGAAGGAGTTCGCGAAGGGGCTAGCGGGAGTAAATCTCAGAGTGGGGTGGGAAACAAGAGGTGATTCAAGGAACAGGCTACTGAGATCCAGTCGGCAGGTTCTCCTCCCTTTGCAGGAGTGGGGAATTCTTCTGAGGTCGGGGGTCTACGCCAAGGTACAACTTCAAAGGAGAGGGGAGTGACAAAGTCTTGTCCCTCTGGTGCCGGACCAGGAGAGGAAAACTCAACAGGAACACTCCCAAAATTTAAGAAACGGGAAACTGCAGAAACAGGCCTGTCAAATAACTGAGGAGGAGAAAAAGGAGCTCCAACAGAAGGATATGGTGGATTACCTGGTTCAGTGATGGATGATTCTTCTTCAGAGGCCTTTCCCTTTCTGAGCACCACCTTTGGATCCGTTTCAGGTGTAGCTAGAGGAAGCTATGGGTGAGACCGTGTATGCCTACCTCTGAAAGCCACAATTAACAGAGCAGGTTCTCCCCAGCGGAGTCGTCACAATGGAGTCGCCAGGTGCAAATTAGCAATCTGAAAGGCTCTGATAATCCAATGCACCTTTGGATTCAGAGGCTCAATGTCGTTCTACCCAGGGAAAAATATTCAATTCCATCCCCGTCAACGACGCCAGAAATGTTAGCGTCAGAAGTCACTCCTGGATTGCTTGCAGGAGCAGAGCCCAACGCGCATCAGTTTTATGTCATGATTTGTTTATAAAGGGTGATCAAATGGAGATAATGGCTCTAGGAGGTATCACTCTAACTCAGGGAATGAGTCTGGTACGTAAAGAACAGAGGAGGTCTGGAATCCTAACTTCAGCCAGTGGGTTGATTTAAAGATGAACATGTGGAAGACTTAGGAGAAAGTGAACAAACAGCTCTGGGCAACAGGCTTGTAGCGGTTTGTAGGAGAAAAACTCTGATAGCAGGATCCTCCTGGTTCAGGTCTTCAAGAAACTAAAATAAGACTTAACTGGATCCTCCAATTCCAAGTCGTTCAGCATTAAGGAAATCACAAAAACTGATTAGAGGCTCCGTAACTATTACAATGATCCATTACAACATCATCCTATAATAGCTACATCTCGACTGGATCCTCCAATTCCGAGCTGCTCTAACACAGTGTAAACAAAGACATGAGAGAAACTGGCATTCATAAGGCAAGAAGTCTCCAAAGTTCATATATATCCAGAACAACAATGCTTCATTAAAACTTTACAACCAGGGAGCTCAGCTCAACCATCGATACCCCCCCAAAAATGGAAGAAATGCCTACATATACATGGAAAAAAAACACTGGAGGCTGAATCGAGACATTGCATTGAAGACATTACGTCTTCACATTTACTGCGCATGCAGTCTCTGGACGTTCGTGAACTTCAGTCAGATGCAATCGCGTTCCAAAGGACCTATGAATGAATTGACAAGCCTACAGTCATTTATGGGCTTTCCATTTATGGAGGAAATGATGTTCAACCACCATTAACTACTGCAATAACTGCTTCACTGAGATTGGGAAAGACCCGGTCGACTCTGTATCAACAGGACATGGAGGCCTTCGTGATGACTAGGAGACTTGACACAGAGTGATGGACGGATGGTGACCAGGCAGGGGTAGTTGGACACGCTCGATGCAGATATGGGATGAGGAGAGGCCACGTGATCGGATGGGCAGAGGGAAAGTGTTAGGGAAAATGCACGTGGCAAGATTTACGAGCTTTGAAATGTACGAGCCGGGTGTACAAGACACAGGGGCCGGGAGGAGAATACGAGTTGGCATGACACGGGGATGGACGTGGCAGCAAGGAAGCATGTGGTGAGGTTTCGGGCTTTCGGGAATTCGGGATTCGCGAGTTTGGAGTGCGCGAGTTCCTTGCCTCCAGGATCCCCGATATCCCGATGTGCGATGAGCTCCTCATCCTGGGAGCTAGCCCCTACCGGCTAGACCATAGTCCATATGACCTGTCCCATGTGTGACCGCGGTCCAACTTTCCATCGGTTTTTCGGCGTTCTTGACGACATGATGTTTGTGTCCATTATACTTGCGATTCCCCGAAACCCAATGGCCCATGGCCGTTGACTTGTCGACGGTCCGCTCCTTGGTGCGAAGCCTGCCACCTGCTTTCCACTATTAAAAGCTACTCCCAACATCGGGAAATCAGGTATCGGGATATCGCGATTCCTTCTGTCATGTGCATGGGAATTTCGGCTCCCCTCTCCCCGATGCTACATGATTTCTTGCCACGTGCCTCTGCTGACAAGTGGCTCTGATTCGGTCGAGAAATCGCGTATCGTGATTCACTCAGCAAGAGTTCCCTACCTCTAGAAACTCCGATCCTCCGATGGACTGAAATTCTGACTCTCCTTCTAATGTCTGATGTGTGTCCTACCAAGATCAATGACTAGGGTCCCATCGGTCTTTCGAGACTCGAAAGGTCTCGGCCCTCTTACCCTTTAAAATATCTATACCACAATTGTCACTAACAGAATCTACAACTTCCTAAATTCTCTAGCTCTAACTTGAAGGAGGCTCCAACCCCCTAGTGTATAGGCTCCAACTTGAAGGAAGCTCCAACTCTCTAGATTCTCTAGAACCAACTGGAAGGAGGATCCAACCCCCCAGTTTTATGAGAACCAACTCAAAGGAAGCTACAAATCCCCTACAAGCACCAACCTGCTAGCTAAAGCCACAAATCTTCCCATGCACCAACCAACCACCCTTGTTTCTCAGGAACCAACCTGAAGGAGAATTTGATCTCCAACCTTGCACCACCCTTCCACCCTTAAATATAAATGAGATAATCAACATGTCACTATTACTGTCACTGATACTGATATATCACCATCATCAAAACTAGCTCCACCATAATTGATACATCATCATCATCATAAAAAATGGATACACCATAACTGATACATCATCATCATCAAAAAATAGATCCACCACAACTGATATATCATCATCATCATCAAAACTGGATACACCATAGCTGATACATCAACATCATAAAAACTAGATACATAATAATTGATACATCATCATCATCAAAAACTAGATTCACCACAACTTATACATCAACATCATCAGCCTGGGTCCACATAAATATACTAGGTCCACATGGGTCCACATATAAACCTCAACATCACTTCTTAAATTTATCTTGAACACTTGTTTGGGACTAGTTTCTGGATTAGTCACAAACCCTAACTTCCAAGTAATATAAATCCCTACCTATAATGAATCAAGGTCTAAAACATGTACCCAATATTATTCAATATCTTCTATGAAATTCATCCAAGTTTCTCTCCTTGGATTGTCATTGGAATATATATATATATATATATAATATAGCAAACCTTCCTAAATTCTAGCCTATTCTAGAGAGTGAACTTGTACAACATGCCACATGCTCAATATTTGATATCTGATTCTAAAACTCACACCAAAAATACTACAGACTGTACTCTTTCCAATGAAATTGGTCTCACAAAATTTTGATCCTTTATGAATAATTTATGATTGTTTTACCCGTAACACTTTTTTGAGACTAGTTACAGAACTAGTCAAAAACCTTATATTCCATAGAGTGTATCTCCAAAAATAAAATGACCCAAAAGATGAAATTTGTACCTTATGTAACTTGATATTTCTTCTCAACAATCTCCAAGGTTTTCTATTTGAATCATTATACAACAAAATTTATAGTGAAAATGGAAAGATGACCTTTAAATAACATACCTTAGAACACATCATCACAAGACTTCATCTTCCCTTGGAATTTCTCCCTTCTTCACTTCATATTCCTTCTGAAATTTGTTGCCAATATTGTGCTAAGAGATCACAAGATTGGATGATGAAAATGAGAGGTTCTTAATGTGTATTTATACCCTTAGAAGAACCTTATTTACTTAACCTTGAGCCAAATTGTAACTTCTTGTTTGCAACAAATTTTTGTCCTTTAATTGACTTTAGGGCCAACTTATAACTTCTTGAACTTAGATCCGAGGCTTATTGGCCATACTTAGGGGATTCATATTTAAGAGGGAATAACTCCTCAAACATGAGGAACCACATGGTGTTCCACATATCGTTGGAGATGGCTTGACGAGGACTATCCATCTATGAGTGTTTTGCATGTATTTGAAATGTCCTTCGTACTCTTTTTATCCAATCAAATTCGGGCTTCATGACCACCCTTTCGGGATTCCTAACCATATTCTCAAGGTTTTTTTTAACATACATTGTAACTTCTTTACTTAACCATTGGGGATTCTTGTAGGATTCTTCAAATCATCTTCCCATGAGGGACATGCTTAGAGCTATGCCATAAGGGGACCACTTTGGATATTCCTTCAAATAGATCCATCACTTCTAAGGGCTTCTAGACTTGTTCTAGGGTTGACATCAATGAAAATGAACTTTCCAACAATCTCCCCCTTAATCATTGATGGCAACACTTGTACTCCTCCTGTGACCATTGCTCCCCCCATCTTCATGCACTCTATTCTTTCTCTCCTACTTTTGTTCTTTCTCTCCCCCTTTGACATCAATGGAAAAGGGTAACTCCACCTGACGATTTCTCTCCCCCTATCTTTTTCGTAAGATGTTGTGTAGATGAATATACATCTCCTTGTATATGATTCCTTTCATATCTTCCATTGATTCTTATCCATTTGTACTTCCTGGTGTAATCCATTGATATACTAAAAGTGTTCATGTCAAAGTTCCTTCATCACATGACTTCGAGTCTTCATGGTTTGTCATGTATTCACTGAGTTGAAATCATTCAACAATATCCCCTTGACAGTATAAATCCTCTGGATGGTTTGTCTCCCCCTGTCTTATTGTTCTTCTCACGACTTGCCTTTCTGTGACTAGATGGTTCCACCTATCAATATATTTCTTTTCTAACTCATATGATTTACCGAAAATTCTTCTTGATGATAATGACAACAAGTCTTTTTGAAGTTCCTCTTGAGCTCATGCTTTCATCCACTGTCCTGTATCTTATCTGGTTCATTTTAGGTATTGTCTTCTAGACCTAACAAATATCTCATGAATTCATCGTTGTACTCCATATGTAACAAAACTGTCCATGACTATTCTACTCAACTGCACACAATGTTGACTAATCTACCACTTCACTATTTTGAGAGCTTCTTGGAATCTACTAAAACTGATCACTACATATTTATGCTTCTCAAGATGAATCAAATATGTCCACCAGTCTACTCTATCTTCAAATCAAACTCTGCAAGTCTCAAAAGTGTGTCAATGATATTCCTCATAACTGACAATTGGCTTCTTCATACCTACATGGGGACGTGTTCCAAAAAATTCTCCTTAATCAAACAATATGTCACAAGACATTATGTACCTATGTCATCAAACCATTCAAAATATGCCTTCCCAAAATAAACAAACACTTCAGACTGCCTGAAAGATAGTTCTCCGATTTGTAATAACTACTACTTAGACTCCCCCTCTTCAATATTCACATTACCGGGAGTTTCCAAGCCATATGGATTAGAAAAATATATAATGTTGCTATGCCATGGGGTCATAATTATGAGTTCTGACATCTTTCTCTTTACCTATAGATTCATCATGATCTCACACTTCTGTAAATCCTGTGAGTATGATCTCTGGGAGTCATTCAACTATTCTTCTTGTTTTTTCTTTCTTCTCCAAACATTTTTGTATTCAATATCAATGTTTTCCTTCAAGGAAGACTCCATCATGCTTCTACAATCACGAGCAATGTGTCCATAGTTGTGGAATTTTTAACATTAAATATTGTAGGGGGTCACATAAACATCTCTTGCTTGAACATGTCTTCCATATGCTCTAAAATCTACAACATTATGTCCAAATTTATTGCAAGTAAAATAATAACCAAGAAAGAAAATTTGATACCTGGAAGCAAGTGATCCTCTTTGTGATGTAGTCCTTTTGAATTCATGCATTAACTAATAAAAATATTCTCTTCTGTTGTTTCCTTCACAGTGATTGAAACTTATTTTATACCTGGAGGTGGAAAGTATTCTTGGAGATACACCTCTTTTGAATTCATTCCTCTTTGAATCTTGTTGATCATGATCCCTTCCTTTGAGAATGTCTCCATAATTTTTAGCCTTCTCTTCGTTCATCCTTTCTGGTGACCTGGAACACTTCTATTAAACTTTATTTATTAGCGGTGTGGAGCTTCCTCTCTCTTCAATGCTCTTGTTAGGATTGTAATTTGCATCTTCTTTGCATGAGGCCTCACCAATGTATCCAAAACCTTCTTTATTGAATGGTGACCTTTGACAATTGAGAATATATTCTAGTACTTGAGAGCTGTCCAAGTTCTTGTTGAGATTGTTAACTTCAACCCTCAATGTGACGACTTCTTCTTCAAGCTTCTCACAATCTTCTTCTTCCTTCATCATATGGATATTCATTACTTCTTCCATTCTCTTTTCTTCTTCAAGTTGGGTTTTCAAATAGATGATTTCTTCTTCAGGTCTTCTTTCTTGTTGATTAATTTTAGCTCCCAAAGACTTGTTTATTTTTTTCTTTTCATCTAACTGGTTTTTGAGTGTTTCTTGAATCCTTCTGGCTTCTTCTAACTAGACCTTTATGTTTTTAATAATCTGCTGGACTTTTTCAGAGTTTTTGTTGGGATGTTGAGAACCTTCCTTTAGCTTGATCAATTCTTCCTTGAGGGACTTGTTTTTCTTTCTTTCTCTTTTTAGTTCACTTAAGGCATTGATTAGATTTGCTTCAAGTTCTACTTCACCTTATTTATCACAATCATCTTCATCATTTTCAAGTTCTTTTCTCTATATTTCTAGGGCACACAAAAAATTCTTCTTTATAGTCTTCCATACCATCACCACTTTCTTCTTTCGGATCTATCTAACCTGATGAGATTCTTTCTTCTTGTTCTATATCAACATCTTATTTATCTTGATTAGGATTATGTGGATCTGTGATTACAAGAAGAGATTCCTTAGAGAAGAGATTATGTAGCTTAATAATCCCAAATCTCTTTGAATGATGAGCATTGTCCCCCTTTGACTTTCACTGAATGATATAATCTATCCAGGATGTCATCCATTGCTATTTTGTTGTTCCTTTTTAATTTATTTTGGGTTGCAGTCTTCAAAGGTTTCTTTGGAGAGGTGCATTCTGAAACTTCTGAGTTCCAAATGTCAAACCCCTTTTCCTATAACCATACTTTCATTTTTGAGCTCTATATCTCATAATTCTGACCATCAAATAATAGAATTCCATTATTAGACCAATCCGTGATCTACCTTCTAGTGGTTAGAGTATTTTTGAAGGACCTCCTCTGATACCAATTGTTGGAATATTCACCAATACTGAGAGGGAGGGGGATGAATCGGTATTGAACACTTTTTACCATTTTTAATCATAACCTGTAAACATTAAGTTATCATCAATTTATCACTTATGATTGCATTCAAGATATCATCAACATATAACCAAATATACACAATACACAATAATTTTACACGGAAACCCAAATGGGAGAAAATCAAAGAAAACTTTTTACTATATATCTTGAATATTACATCCACAGGAAGCACCAACTTCCAAGATTCTCTGTAACACCCTGGTTTTAATTCCTATGAACTAGAATGTATTATGTAAATGTGACTTAGGCTAGTGAGTTGGTAAAATTGAAAAGGGGCCGGAGTGCCTAGAAATGTATTAGACACACACACACACACACACACACATCATCATTGGATGCAAGACAGAGACAAACAAGAGAAAGGGGGATATGATTCCACGAGAGAGGGGGATAAAGGGGATACATATTTTTATTATATTTTATTTATCCATTTTGGTTTTAATTGAGAAAAGTGTTTACATGAGCTTCTTGGGGAAGGACATGTGGTTCTTGGTTCTTGTAATTATATAAACCCTTATTGTGGGCTATTTTGGGGGTTGTTCTTTGTTCTTATCCATTTACTCTTACACTCTTTCATTGGGATTCGTCCTCATTCACTCTTTCTAATTCATGTGCTCTTGGTTGGAGAATGGAAACAAATGGCTGGAGGAGGAGAGCCATTGTGAGATGGATGTGAGGAATTACTGATGATTCTTTGTTGGAATGGATGCTTATGGGCATGATATTGATGGTAGTTATAAAAGAACCATCACAACTAAGAATCCTTGGAGTTTCTAGCATGGATATTTCTTGACCAATAGCACTGGATCACTAGAGGGAAATGGAAAAACCTAAGGGAATGCATGGCAGAGAAAGGGCTTCATTTATTTGGGTTGTACACGCTGAAGGGGAAAGAGAGATGGAAATTATGATTTTTGTGTGGTTGGGAAAACATGAGAGCTAATTATCCAACTGTTGTGTGTTTTAGATTTGGCCTAGTAACCATCCTTGTGGATTCATAGCCCTGGCTTGGGGGTGATCTATTGTTGAGAATCAGAAAAACAATGTCCATGGCTGGGAGGAGCATCCTTGGTTTGCAGCCAGTTGGTGATGGTTTAATTAAAGATAATTTATCTTTATGTTTTCTGCATAAATTATATTTCGTTGTGTATATTTATCTCCGAGATGTATTTTTGTGTGCATTCTTGCTGGTTATTATTGTGCATGGCATGTTGTTTCATTCCTTGGATTGTTTAGCATGAATCTTGATTAATGCTTGTGTGGTTATTGCATTTTTTCATGCTTAATCTCAAATTAATTGTTATAAGAATTCAAAATCAGTTTTGAAGTGTGTTTTTGAGGTAGTGTACCTAGCCTGTTGGTGGTTGGTGTTGCACCTCTTTTGTCACCTAAATGAGAAAAATAAGGGTGCTTACAAGCTCAGTTGGGTCATCTAGGAAAGACAACAGTAGAGGAAAGAGTTAGAAGTATAAATCATAAAAGATAAGAAAAGAATTAAACTAAGAACGATAAAAAAAATTAAACAAGAGTGCATAAGAACATTAGAACAAGAAATAGACAAGACTCATGCCACCAATTAAAATGATTGTATTAGTGGAAAGAAAACACCAAAGAGAAAGGGAGACTTTGGGTCCCCTCTTCCTCCAAGGGAGGGCTCTTAGAACCCCAAATATTGAGCTCTTCTTACAAGGAACTAAAATGAAATGGTGAAGAGAATCCAAAGCACATCCAATCTAGAGGTGATATGAATGGATAACTGAAATGGTGCTAGCATGCTCTTGATAAGGATAGAGGATCCTCTAAGAGAATATCAACAACATAACAATACAAATGAATTCCTTGAAAATATAGTGCACCCATGGCTTTCTTTTATAGCATAGCTTTGAGGTATTATGCAACCAGTTCTTAGTGTGAATAAGGGGCCCTTTAGGGCACCTTTAGGTCTTTGACCAACCCCCCAGTCGGATTCAACCAAGATTTGGATGTCAAATCAACTTGGAAGCTGAACCAGAAGTGGGTGGAAGGCCGACCAATATCATAAATGTGTCGTTTTGAGGTGTGCGTGACTTTTTACATCCATAGTCGCACATTGGGTGCATGTGTTCTTTTCTGACGTTATCTGATCGCACGTGCGCGCATGCCTTGTGTATTTTTCACGCATGCTGATTTTATTGTTGGTTGTATAGTTTTGGACCTTTTGGAGATGAATTTTTGGTCCATGAGTGAACTAATGAGTGTTTTGAATATGCTGGATTTCTGTAACCATTTGCGGATGAAATTCCGGTGATAACAGATTCCCCCTGATGTGTGAGGTTAGGAGCATACGTATAGATGAAATACATCAATGTTTCTTCTACTGAGAGTACCTGTGTAAGAAAGAGTGCTATGGGGAGTGTCAAGAGTGACCCATTGGAAGGAGAGGGGACCCAGTAGGACCCAAGCCTTTCCCAAGGTGTGGGAGAAAAAATAAAACTGTGTACAAACGATGCAAGCATGCCCCATGCTCGTGTCATGTAACTCAAAAACATGTAATACAGTAACAGAAGCTATGTTGTGGACGTAGATCGTTGTAGCACCATCCGGGGTGGTTTGATGATAACAGAGGACAATTATGATGGTGAACAAACTTTGAAAAAGGTAAGGACACCTGTGAGAAGTGTCGATAATGTGCATACATTGATAGTCTATCAAATTTCAGAGGTGTTCGGCTAAGATAAAACAACTGCAATAGTCGCAAAGTAAGACCCACCGTAACATGAGATAGTGTTGAAGTCGAATTTTATGGGGGTCAATGACAACATAGAACAATGGTGGTTTTCCCTGTGCCATCTGAGACTCCTCATTGTAAAGGTAATGAGAGTCAAGATACTGTCGTCGTTTCAGAAACTGTGTTGATGTCGACAGAAAGGGAGACGTGACTCCAAGAAGAAAAGCGATTTCTGAAATCCATTGGATCAGATCAGGAACTGATGAGGTACATGGACAAAGTAAATATGCGGTGAGACTCAAGACTTCCCTTGGTTGGGGAGATATGCAAAGTGGCAACAACTGTAAAATTGAATCTAGCATCAGGGGGACGACTAGACGAGGGTTAGCTGTGCTAGAGGCGCGACAAAATGGATAAACATAGAGATCAAAAAGGTGTATGGGCTGTAAGATACTTGGGGTTTATGGATAATTTCATGGATGTCAGGAAAGGAAAAATGCCCCAACCAAGGGAGACAAGGTTTTCTTTGCTCGGAAAAGGAAGGTCGCTAAAGGAGACAACATAAAGCTGTGAAAATGTGGAAAAAGGGTTTGTACAATTATCAAAAGAATAAAAAATAAGTTGGGATAACTGTGCAGATACAGAAATAGGTGCCCCAGTGTAATATGGATTGGCTTGATGATGGCGCAAGTTGCTTTGGAAAACAAGTGGAGGGTTAGGTCCCCATAGGTAGGGTTTTGTATTAGGGAAACGTATGAAGGACAATCTACAGAGGGGAAAACTGATGGTGGATGAAATGGATGTCTAATGATACTGCAGGGGTGCAGTCAGAATAGAACCATGATGAAGTAACCTGGCAGTCCATTTGGGCAGGTTAAAAAAATGAGGAGAAGGAGTATGTGGTTGGTTCTTGACATTATGTAAGACTATTAGGACTCCCATCCCTAAAGGGTGAAAACAACATGAGTGTCAAAATGCCTAGGGGAACTATGAATGGGACAACTCATGTGGGGGAGAGTGCTACTGGGTGACAGTACCGAAATGCAATGGAGGTGACAGTATTGCAGAGCTGGATATAGGGATCCTAGAGGCAAATATCGGAGGGTGTGATTGGGAGATGAATTTTGATATTCAGAGGGAATGAATACATGCCAGTGTCGATAATATACCTAAAAGGATATTGCTGAGGTGTAATGATCAGGTACCTACACACATGAAAATTGAATACCCATCGTGAACAATATTTGAAGAGAAAGATTATATAGCAGTTATTCAATAATGTAAGCATGCGTACCTGAGCGTAATATGAGAAAAATGTCCCCTGGGGGTAGTGAATGTGGCTTTGTACTGATAGATTAGGTGAATTTGAATTTAGTTGTAGCCAGAGAAACCATCCATGAAAGACATGGCCTCATGACCAACGCAATCGTCGATAATTTGGTCGATAAAGGGAGGTGGAAAGTTGTCCTTGGGACAGGCGTGATTGAGATCGCTAAAGTCCATACAGATGCGGATATTTCTCTATTTTTTGTTGACAAGGATGGGGTTGGAGACCCATGATGTATATGAAATGGGGTAGATGAACCTTGCAACACGTAATTTGTCAATTTCGGCTTTGATGGATGCAACTTTGGATGGGTGTAGCGGACGCTATTTTTGATGGATAGGTGTGATATCAGGCTAGGTGTCGATACGATGTTTGACAATAGAGGGATCAAGGCCAGGCATCTCTATGTATGGATAGGACAAAATGTCCTGATATTCCTGGAAGAGAGTTTTGTAGGCGGTGATTTCTTCAGGAGAGCATGCAATGCCAATGGTGATTTCCTTTGAGACCCCAGATTTGGTGGAAATATCGATTTTGATGGTGGGGGAAATATTGGTCATATTTCCTTCTTCAAAAGCGTTTGGGGCAGGGATAGGGTTATTGAACCAATCTATATGCCCCGATTGGAGAAAATATTTGGTTTCAATTGCGTATATGGGGTTTTGGTTAGGAGGTGAGAAGGCTTCCTGTGAAGGAAAAAGAACTTTGTGGTGGAGTGCGTCCCATGGGCAATCGAGTGTAGTTAACTCCTCAAGGATGTATTCGTCGCAGTGAAACTGTCGGAAATATAAGGGATCAAAAGGAGTAACTTTGGTGATGGTCACCGTGAGGTTGTTTTCTGGTGGTGATGATGGAGAGGGGGTATCGCAAGGAGGTTGCGATGGTTCACTCGACATGAACCAAATATCGAGATATTGTGGGTTGAAAATGGTAGTTGGGTGTAGAATTTCCATGGGGAAATGAATTAGAGAATTGGGGGGATTTGGGGGAAAATCCTCATATAAATCATCCAGGAACCATGTGGGAGTGGGGAGTGCCTCAGGTTTCGACGAGAAGATATGAACCACATCAAGTGATGGGGTAGGGGTACTCACTGGTCCTGTTGGAGGGGGGGGTGTAGGGTTTTGAATAAGGGTCATTTGGCGACGCATGTATGCAATGATAATAGGACATTAATATGTGAAATGATCAACTGATTCACATAGAGAGAAAGGACATATCATATGTTCATTGACTAAGGTTGTGACATAATGGATGTCAGTGACATGTTTTGGGGTGCGTTCTTGCTGAAAGCTCTTGTGTACGGCTGATAGCGTGTATCAGAATTGAGGTAATGATGGACAATGGTGTGTGTAATGGCCATATTCTAAACAGATCGTGCATGCTAATTTGGTTCATAGTCCTTTGTTACTTGTGTTCTGGGAGATATTGGCAGTAATGGATGAAGTGACGAGCTGTGGTGGTGCTCAAGGGAGTTGAATTAGATTGCGTATCTTGGGGAGAGATGGGCACTTGTTGGTGGGGTGTCCATATTTCTCGCATAGCACACAAGGAGGTTGGGCACATGGGGGAAGTGGAGCCATGTGCTCTTTCTTCTTCCTTCTGCCTTCAGTTGTAACAGTGGTGTTAGTGACTGGGGGTGTGGGGGGTGTGGCAAGAGTAAGTATGGGAATCTGCATGGGTACTCCTTTTGTTTGGGGAGGGAGGGATGGTTGAGGGACCATCTCAGGCAGATGTAAATACCAGACTAGGATTTCCAACACCATATTAGGAAGGGTGAGTGTTGCGGCTACCTGGAAAGATTGTACGCCTGGTGGGGGGTAAAAGAAAGGGATTTGGGTAATGTCTTGGGGGACTATTTCCCAAACCGGGATATGGCCCTAGGGGAGGGCAAGATTAGGAATGGGTAGAGTTGAATCAGTTCCAAGAGATTCCTAAGGGAGGAGTTCTGTGACTAGTGGGACGTCAGGGATGAAAGAGGCCTTGATGGGAGGAAGAGTATCATGAGTTATCGTTCTGTTGGTGAAGATGACACATACTTGTGCTTAGGGATTGGTGAGTGGTGGTGCTCCATGGTATGTCCCTAGCAAGGATGGGTCCTTAAAAATTCTAGGGCCCATATCGATGAGTGGATAGGCATCCAGATTAGTGTGGACAAAAGGGAGGATGTTGTTGATGTTGGATGAAGGGTTAGGCTCATAATTTGATACCTGATCGATGGTAATGATGTTTCCGTTATGGGGAAACATCATGGTTCGAAACACAGAAGAGGCGATTGCCTTCATAGCAGACATGTAGTTACGACCAAAGAAAATATTGTAGTCAAGTAGGGCATCGATAACCTCAATGTCAATAAGGATGGTTTTTCCCCCGAGTTCGATGGGGACATTTTGGAAGAGCCCCTCGGGAGACGAGGGCCATTCGTCGTAAGCCCTCAGAGTAATGGTAGATGGTATTAACTCTGGAGAGCCAAGTTTCTACTAGACGATTTTGGACATGATGCATGTGGATGCACCTTTGTCAATAATGCAACAGTGGACTGTGATATTCTGGATTTTAACCGGTATTTGAAAAGTGATAAGAGCAAGGAGATGAGGTTCTCCACTATTGAGATCAAATGTGATGAGCCGAGTATTGGCAGGGTTGACTGACCCCAGAGTGGAAAGTAACGACTTCCATTGAGTAGGATAGTTTTGAAGAACTTCTAACACTAACATGGAAGCGGGGTATTGTCCCAAGTCATCGACCAAACTATAATTGTGGGCTACCCTAGCTTGAGGGTTTTGGACATTCCTGTGCAATGGGATGCGAGGGATGCTAATAGGTGTTTTGATATTAGGGTGAAGAATCATCAAAGGTGGGCCAGTCATGACTGGGGTGGCCTCCGAGGTAGTGGGAGTAGGGTCAAAGGGTGCGTTGTATTGACGACTGCGCATTTGTAGAAGGACTTCTTCCTCACTAGTGAGGAGGATAGTTCGATCTGTAGAAGTGCCCGGGTTGTGATGGTCTTGTCTGTGGTGGGGCCGGTTGCATCTCTTGTTGGGTGTTCATCACCCCTTGATGTAGTATGGGGTTTTGTAACATGGCCAGGGGTGGGTGATGCACATATTATTGTGGGGCCTGCTGGGGAGTAGGCGGTGCTAGGGGACGTGGTCCATTTCTGGATTCTTTCATCCATTTAAAGTCATTGATTTGGGGGCAATGGTGAGTATAATGACCATGCTCACTGCAAAGGGCATAAGAGAAGTTTGTCCAAATATTGTTGTTGTTCTTCCCTTGGAATTTGTTGTTATTTCCCCCTTAGGGGTTATGGTTCCCTTGGTTCCGGTTGCCCCCTTCAGGTTGGTTTTGCTGGGGTTGGTTCTGGTTCCCTCCTAGTGCGAGATTAGTATTGTTTCAATTTTTTCCTTTCTTTCTGGTATTGTTCGACTAATGGGATGGATTAGTTGTATTTAGTTGTTAAAAATTTTGATATTGTTGAATGGGAGAGGGTTGAATGAAATTAACCCCAACATGTGGTTTTCCTTGTGGTGAAGGAAGGGGCTGGGGGGGACTAGGGAATGGGAAGTATGGATTATTCTGTGGTAATTATCTGTAGGATGCATAGGAAGGCATGACGCTTTCACTAGTGCTTAGGGTGCAAGCAGAGGTAGAGGGGGTACCATAACTAGGTTTGGCCATGGGGTGTATTGTGGGTGTTGGCGGTGGTCCACTAGTGGGTGGAGGAAAGGTCAAGGGGTATGGTTGTGGATAAGGGGGAGGATTATAATAGGAGGTCCTCCATATGTTGGTGGATATTGAGGTGTTCCATACATTGGTGGTTGTTGGGGATGTGAATTGTGGTGTGTAGTGGTACCAATTAATCCATCCGCTGAGTGAGACATCCCAGGTTTGTCCTGGCCGAATGGCATGGGTCTCGAGGCGTTAGGTAATACCATATACAAGTACCTTGACTGTGATTAAATGAGTTTGAACTGTTGGGCCTTGCTAATGACTTCTTCTTCAGACTGGGGGAAGGTGGCGGCCACATATTTGGCGAGGAGGGAAACAAGTGATTTGAGGAACCAATTGAGACATTGTTGTGGAGCAGCTTCAGCTTTGCAAAGACTACGTCGCCGACGCCATTTGTGAATGTGGTCAATGATGTGCATGGCAGAGGTTTGTTTAAATTATGAGAGTAGTTCGAGGCCATTGTCATGACAAATTGGTAGTTGAAAGAAGGTCAAGAATGCTTTGGCCAAGGATTCAAAGGTCACATGGGACCCATATTTTTCTTCTACATACCACTTAGCTGATGGGCCAGTGAGTGTACATTGAAATAAACTCAATCGGATGGAATCGTCTGTGATGCTATTTGAAGAAAACCATAAGTGGAAGGTCATGATATGGTTGGCGAGATCCTCTCATGCTTTTCCTTCAAACTTGGGGATGTCTGAAGGCAGTTTGGTAGGCAATGCAGGTCATGTGGAGTCATGCAGTATAAGATCATTGGTGAGTTTAGTAAGATCCGGTATGTTGAGGGAATCCAAGTATGGCATCTGAGGTGGTGGCAAAGGATTAGTTCTGGCCATGGTGTGAGTGTTTTGTGTACTTGACCCTTGAGGGGGACTAGATGGGTTTGTACTTTCCCCTTGAGAAGAAGTTGGTCCCCCTCTTCCGTGTAAATGAGAGTGTGGGGATGTTTGACCTTGGAAAGTGGACACAAGCAAAGTGGAACCAAGAAAAATTGATCCCAAGATAGTAACACTCACAGGGGTGTGGGAAAGTATGGGCAATGAGTTGACAAGACTAGGAACTGCCCGTAGAATGGGAGGGAGATTTAGAAGGCGTCTGGAATGATGAGGAATATGTGGGTCCCCTATGATGCCCGACTAGCAAAGTGGATGTGTGAAAATGGTGATGAGAGCAATTAATGAATAAGAGACTTTGGCTAACTTGGACCTTCACAATATATCTCACAATTGTATGTAATCACACGAACAAGATACATAAATCGATTGATAAAGAAGCATACATGTGGGTAGTTGGATTTTTTCCACATGGAAGAACAAAGAAAACAAGTGCTCGTGTCCTAAAAGATGTAACGTCCTTCATCTCAAACAACACTGGACCTTCCAATAGCACTTAACAGTGAGGTCTGAAGCCACCAGAAGAGGAACTAGTGAAGGATGAAGTAATCAGTTATAATGAGGGGTAGAGGGTGCATATCTTGAAAGAGTTGGTGATATTTACCAATATCCACACAAAATCCGATCAAGCTGCAATTGCATCCCACAATTGCCACCTGGGAATATGTCCTAAAATTTGGTCACTAGGTACCTCGGTCAAAGTGCGACATTTAGATTTTCGGCCTAATAATGGGTCATGGGCTAGATCCCTTCCAAGAGGTGGGTGCCTCAAGGGGGGATGCACAGAACAACCAGACCTCAGCCTTCAACCCTTCATGGGTATCTCCCTGCCTTATGGTGTAGGAACACTTTGACTTGGAGGATTTAAAGTTCCCTATTTGAAAAATTCTATTGTTTGAAGATGTGAGAACCAGATAACGGGGAGTTACTTGGATGCCTATCCTCGAAATCCTACCTAGACTAAAAAATTTATTTTGGCACCTCATGTGGAGGAAAACTTAGTGAGTTTTTAGAATTTTTTTAGATGTGATTGTTTGAGAGATTGGGGGTGTGAGACAATCTCGTTGAAATTAAGTGGGAGTGGATAGCTTCGTCAAGAAAATGGTGGGGTGTTTCAGAATCCCTTTTGAGGAAACTTACTTCAACCTCCACGTTTCGAGATGGAAACTATGTGAGTGAGTAGTAACTTTGTGGGTGAACAAGTGAAAGTGTGCCAATTGTTTTTTAATAAATTAGGTGTCACCTTGCTGCATGTAGACTTCGCTTGGTCCTTACAAGTCTTGATTACTTAATTAACTAAATGTCATTGGTACAACCTTGCGGAATTTTAAAGTCCCTAGGAAACTATCATGTGGACATGTGGGCCCTTACTATTCCTTTAACTCCCTAATGTGATTTAATATAAGAAATCTTTGAAACTATCCTAGATTTTGCATATGTGGGCATGTATGGGCTCGTTACAAAACCTTTAAAATTCCCTAGTGATTTAATCTAAGAAAGTAAACTTCAATCACTATCCTATCTTTGTAGCATGTGGCCATGTATGGGCCCGTTACAATCTTAAGATGTGTTTGAAAAATAAACTAAGAGGAGTCCCGAGGGGGATGTTGTCCTCTCCTAAATATTTTGTCTTTTTAAGGGAGATGAAATTTTTCCTCAATATTTTTCTGATTCTCAAGTTCTCTTTGGGGCGTGAGAGAAGAACATACTCAACTATTGATATCCAATTTCTGGTCCTAATGCAAGTTTTATATGTGATTTAAAAAATGATTCCAACTTATACTCTTAGTCAAAGCAAGCCATCCACGTGGCAAAATTAAAGTAAAAGAGGAAATAATGATTTTAACCCCCTAAGTGCCTATGTTTTGACTAATCCCTTTATATGGAGAGGGAATATAAGTGTGGTGTAGATTACAATGTGCATGGAATCAATTTTAAGAAGGCTATGGGCCTTCCACAAATCACAAAAAGCTTACAATGTGTGTTTTTCTGCACAGTTGTGTGGGCCTTAGAATAGACAGAGGCCCTATGAGCACCAATGCGCAAACTGAAAGTGACTTATGGATGCAGGTGCACAGACGGCGCTGAGTAATATAGTGGTTTTGGCGCACATGCACTGAAGACGCGCCTGTGGGTTAAAACATGCGCGCACTGTCTGTTACACGACCGTGAAGAAAATTTCGGATGAAATTCTCTCTGCTCAACTTCAAACTTGGCTTTTTGTAGGTCGGCTTGGGCCGGTTATGGTCCCTGCAAGTTAAAGAAACAAAAAGAAGAGCTAAAATGACCCAAATGGGGTAGGAAATTGATACCTTTCCCCAGTGGAGTCGCCAATCTGTTGCACCTCTTTTGTCACCTAAATGAGAAAAATAAGGGTGCTTACAAGCTCAAATGGGTCAGCTAGGCAAGATAGCAGTAGAGGAAAGAGTTAGAAGTATAAAGCATAAAAGATAAGCAAAGAATTAAACTAAGAACGATAAAAGAAATTAAACTATAGTGCATAAGGACATTAGAAAAAGAAATAAACAAGACTCATGCCACCAATGGAAAGGATTGTATTAGTGGAAAGAAAACACCAAAGAGAAAGGGAGACTTTGGGTCCCCTCTTCCTCCAAGGGAGGGATCTTGGGCACCTAAATATTGAGCTCTTATTACAAGTAAGGAACTAAAATGGAATGGTGAAGAGAATCTAAAGCACATCCAATCTAGAGGTGATATTGCTAGCATGCTCTTGATAAGGACAGAGGATCCTCCAAGAGAATATCAGCAGCATAGCAATACAAATGAATTCCTTGAAAATATAGTGCACCCATGGATTTCTTTTATAGCATATCTTTGAGGTATTATGCAACCAGTTCTTATTGTGAATAAGGGGCCCTTTAGGTCTTTGACCAGCCCCCCAGTTGGATTCAACCAAGATTTGGATGTCAAATTGACTTGGAAGCTGAACCAGAAGTGGGTGGAAGGCCGAACAATATCTTAAATGCGTCGTTTTGAGGTGTGCATGACTTTTTGCGTCCATAGTCGCGCATCGGGCGCATGTGCACTTTTCCGACGTTATCTGACTGTCGCACATGCACGCACGCCTTGTGTATTTTTTGTGCATGCTATTTTTATTGCTGGTTGTATAGTTTTGGACCTTTTGGAGATGCATTTTTGGGCCATGAGTGAGCTAATGAGTGTTTTGAAGATGATTGATTCCTGTAACCATTTGCGGATGAAATTTTGGTGATAATATCTACGTACGTTACAGATTGGTATCAAAGCTTCTGGTTCAAACACCAAACTGGTATGGGATGGAACGAGTGTGAATTGGGAAGATTTGCTGTCACAGTTTTGATTTGTACGAATTTGGGGAAAAATGGTGGAAAATTAGAGAGAAAAGTTCCAAATTCATGAGTAGATCTGAGTTTAAATGATTCAAGATTGTCTAAGAAGTTTAATGGATTCGATCTACAGAGTTGCAGCGCCAAATTCAAATTGGAAGGTTGAAAAATTTGAAGTTTTAATGGCCATTGTAGCACAGGGAAAAGTTTTGAGAATTGACGACCTAGATCATGTTCGATCTTGAGATCAACGACCAAGATTCATTCTTGAAAACTTTAAAAATCCTAATATTTTCAAAGTTTGAAAAAGTTACCATAACAACGAATGAGATTCATTTTGGTGGTTTGAAAATGAGGAATATCGATGGTCCATATTCATCTTCGGTCATTTGGGAATTCATAGAAAATCAATGGTCGAGATCAGTTTGAGTGGGAGATTGATGACCGAAATTCACCAAGGTTTTGGTTGAAAATTGCCAAGTGTTGAAATTTGTCAATAGAAACCTGTGATCGTTGAGGGTCAATTGTCGGGGATTGATAAGTTTTGGTGAAGTGTTGAAGTACCCCAAAATAAATATTCGATCGTCAATGGTTGATGGTCGGGGATCGACAGGTTTTTCCGAAGTGTTGAAGTTCACCAAGAGAAATCTCTGATTGTCAACGACCGATGGTTGGGGATCGATAAGTTTTGGCAAAGTGTTGAAGTTTTCCAAGACAAATCATCAATCACCAACAAACGATGGTTGGGGATTGATATAATTTGGTGAGGTTTTCATTCGTCAACATAAACTCTTTGATCGTTGATGGCCTATGGTCATGGATTGACATGTTTTGGCGAAGTCTTGAAGTTCTCCAAGAGATATATATGATCGTTGATGATCGATGATCGGGCATCGACATAATTAGTGCAATGTTCATATTCTTCCAAGAGAAAATTTCAATGGTCAATGAAGGAAAGGGGATGATTTTGTGTCATTCCACGTCAACATCCACATGTCCTGCCATGTCAATAGACACATGTCATGCCACGTTAGCCTAGTTGATGCCTCAGGATGACGTGTCATGTCAGATCATCATGCACATGTCATGCCACATCAACATAGTTGCCACATCAATAAAGAGGGCCAATCACTGATGGTCGAGGTTTGATGATATTTGTGAAAAATCTTGTTCTATTAGGGAATATCATCGATGGATGATGGCTGATGTTCGAGCATCAATGTGATTCGTGAGCGACTTTTGGTTGTGGATAAAAACAGTCGATGACCGGTGTTCGATGATCGAGCATTGAGAGATCAATGGGAAGGTTTGGTTCGCAAAGGAAATCACTGATCCTATAACATTGATCACCTATAGAGAATAGATCAATGGTCCAAAATGCTTTTGATTTGAGATCGATAGTGCAAATTGCACGCAGGAAAAAATGTTCCACAATTTCAAAAAAAAAAAAAAGATAGTCTGAAGACATTTTATTATCTTGGCCATAAATGGAGAAAATTAAGTCAGATTGGGATGAAACTTAATGTTTTTCTCCATAGAGAGGAGATATACAAAAGTTACAGAGAGGGCCATTGTCCATTTCTTCTTGGATTTGTCAGAAATTGTGAAATAGTTGTTTTTAAAGATCTCAGTCCATAGCATTGGAAGTAGTACATATTAAGATGAAAATCTTGGGGAGAGTTCAGAAACTAGACACATAAATAACCCACAAAGGTACTAAATAAATCCTAAGGGGATTGGAATGGGGATACTGGAATAGGCCAAAATCCATTAATCTAGGCCACTTTTTTTGGATTTTTGATATTTTCGGAGGAGGAAAAGTGACCCTAGATTACACAAATGGAAACATTTATGTCCTTGACATTTTATATAATCATTAATACAAACAAATATGATTTAGTGAAATTTTTCCAAAAGTGCACAGATTGTGAGATAGCTAGTTTTGCTAAACTTCCAAGTCTGGAAAAAGGGGTGAAAAAGGACAAACTTGCATATTTCATATTGTTGTAGTTTTTTTCTAGAGTATCAGATTGAAAATATGGGAGTTGATATGAATACCTTGTAATTATTTTTATCTATTTACCATACAAAAGTTTCTCTAGTTCCTGACATATTTTCTTTTGTAGTTGACAGAAGTTGGTCTTTCAATAAAATTACACCAGTGGAGAAAATGCACAAATAGGGTGAAAATGGATTTTCAGGAATCCATAACTTCTAGATCAGAGATTGTATTGGGGCATGAGTATAGCTGTTAGAAATATGATTAAGAGGTGAATAAACTGGAACTATTAGAATTTGGAGAACTATGACATAATTCTTCATGAATTGAGTAGAAAAAGGACTTGTAGCATTAATTGACAATTTTTATAATATGCATAATTCTAACAAAAATGGTTGTTTGCACACTTGGTAGAATTAGAGGTATAATAATATCAATTCAAGCCCAATATTGGATATTATAGTCATGGAATAATGAAAAATCTTGCGAAGGTTGGTTGATGTCGGTGTTTCATGGAAACTTGCACAGGAGACCTAGCTAAAGCATACACAAACAAAGCTTATCAAGAAAAGGAAGAGAGATACAATATGAATAATGAGAATCAATGTATATTATGATCTGTTCAATGAGTGAGTGATATTCAATCATATAGGTAATGGCATCCTATAATTAAGAAAAGCGAAGAAGCAATGAGCTACAATGAGATTTTCTTAGGAATGCATGCATAATAGTGATGGTCTAAAATTAGAAAGTCTAAAATAGAACTAGTTAGTTAATTCTGACTAAACTAGTGTGCTGAAAATATAAATTTCTCCAACACCTCCCCTGAATATCACTATGGAGTAAAAAATGAGTCTCGACTACTAGGCCATATTAGGTACTCATGTACAATGCAACTAATGAACACTGAATAAAAATGAGGAAAGAGGAAAAACCACGTGGGAACAAAATCCCCCCTCAGAAGTCAATGTATCAAAATAATAAAAAGAAGTTGCTAGGCAACTGTGTTCTTCACTGCAAGACGATCCTGCAAATTCTGAAACTTCTGCTTAGTGAAGGTCTTGGTAAAAATGTCGACAGTCTGTTCAGAGGAAGGACATAACTACAAATTAATGATACTGTCATGTACTAAATATCTGATGAAATGCATGTGGACCTCAATGTGTTTGGTTCATTGTCGCTATACTGGATCTATACAAAATTTCAATGTACTCTGATTGTCACACCATATTATAGTCGGACAATGAAACTGGATACCAAGATCGGTAAGGAAGTGTTGAAGCCAACGTGTCTAAATGACACAGTTGACTACTCCTCTGTACTCAACCTCTATGGAAGATAAAGCAATGGATGATTGCTTCTTACTTGACCAAAAAATTGGGCCTGACCCCAAACTGAGAGTGTACCTAGACATGGACTTGCGATCTGTGCTATCACCAACCTAATCTGAATCTGTGAAGCCTATGAGATCTAATGCACAACCAACTGCATAGTGAATACCATAACTCATGGTTCCCTGAACATATTTGAGGATGCGCTTGGAAGCCTTCCAACATAGATCATGGGCTTCCTGCATGTATCTGGAAACTTCTCCTACCACATATGATATATCTGGATGGGTGTGGGTGAGATACAAAAGACTCCCCACCAATTGTCGATACAAAGTATTATCCACTAATGGTGTATCCCTGCCATCCTCAAGTCTGATCCCAGATAAGAAGGGTGTAGGTGTAGACTTACAATTTGTCATGTGGAATCTATCCATAAGATCCCTGACATACTTAGCCTGGGAAATTTTGATGTTGGAAGCATCCTGACTAATCTCAAGACCAAGAAATAAGTGTAGTGGACCCATGTCCATCATAAAAAAACATGTCATGCAAAATATATTTGACCAAAGAAATGGTTGAAGCAGAGCTACCAATGATCAAAATATCATCAACATAGAGTACTAAAATCATCACAGATTTAATATTCCTCAACATGTAAACATTGGAATCAGATTTACATCTAACAAAATCACGTGAAATAAAGTAAGAATCCATCTTTACATACCATGGTCTAGGTGCATGCTTGAGGCCATAGAGAGACTTCTTTAGTTTGCATACTAAAGATGAGTTCTGAATGAACCCCTACAACTGCTCCATGTAGATCTCCTCTGAAAGGTCACCATGAAGAAAAACATTCTTCACATCCATCTGGTTAACTTCCCATCCTTTGGCTGTTGCAATGGCTAGAGGCAAGCGAATGGATTCCATCTTTGCTACAGGAGAAAAGGTCTCATCAAAATCTATCCCATGAATCTGATGAAATCCTTTTGTAACTAATCTGGCCTTGTACCTGCTCATATGACTATTTGATGCTCTATTGGTCCTATAGACCCATTTTCATCTGACAAGTTTCCTCCCTGGTGGAAGTGGAACCACATCTCAACTATGATTCTCTAGGAGAGAGTCATGCTCCTCCTGCATGGCTACTTCCCATAGTGGATTGGAAAAAACCTCACCATAGGTATGTGGATCAGAATATTGAAGCATATAACAATGCATGGGCATCACTGGTTCAGAAGATGAAAGTACATGAGAAGGATCCACATGCTGAGATCGAGTCCTCCTCGAATCCAATGGATCCACTGCAGGGTTTTCTGCTGCCTGAAGTGTGGACTATGCCCACTTGGGAATTTGTTGAAGCTATAACGCTGGCTCCTCATTTGGTTGTACTACCTAATCATCTTCATGTAAAGAATCCTCTAGATATATGTCTAAATATGTAGCATTTGAGTGTGTGGAATCATCATCTATGATGTCTGGAACTGATGGAAGCACAAGAGTCTTTGCATGTTGCACTGGAGGTGCATGAAAATGACTCTCCTCAAACTGAAAACTATGCTCAATGATGAGTCGGTTTGTAGAGGGATGAATCAATTTGTACCCCTTCACATCAGCTGAATATCCCACAAAGATGAAAGGTGTTCTCTATGGATCTAAGGATTTCCTCTTTTCAGAAGAAATATGGGACCATGCTCTAGATCCAAAGATGTGGAAGTGTGTGACATCTAGTTTGTCACATGTCAAATCCTCAAAAGGTGTCCTATCCTCAACAGATCTGTGAGGTGCCTAGTTCTGTATGTAAACAAAACAGTTAAGTGCCTCATCCCAAAGATTGGAAGGAAGTGATATTGCATGGAACATGCAATTGGTCATCTCCTTGAGAGACATGTTCTTCCTTTCAACAACTCCATTATGTCGTGGAGTGTATGGAATTGTGTGCTTCAATTGGATACCAACTTCATGACAAAGATTCTGAACATCTTTGTTGATATAATCACCCCCATTTTCTGTACAGAGGATCTTGATGTTCTTCCCATTTTGTGTCTCTACTAGAGCTTTGAAGTATTTGAGATGCTTAAAGACTTCATACTTTTGTCTGAGAAAATAAACCCAAGTATAGCATGAGTAATCATCAATAAATGTAATAACATACCTTGATTTGTTGATGGACAGATGTGGAAATGGACCCATGAGATCATTGTGAACAATCTCCAAGGAAGAGGAGGATCTCCTTGCATTCCCCTTTTCAAATTTCTCTTCAGGATGCTTTCCAAGAATGCATTCTTCATAAACCCCTTCAGGAAAGTGAATGTCTGGCAAGCCTTTGACCATTCCTTGCTTGGAAATTCATTGCATGTACCTAAAGTTTAAATGACCAAATCTCTCATGCCATACTCTACTACTATCATTAGCATGTGTAAGTAGAAAAGAGGAATCATAGTCAGTAAAATTAGTGAACTTATACAACCGTGATTTGTGATCTACCTCACCAACTACAATAATGGAACTATCTTGCATGTCAAGTACAATAACTGAATTTGATGTAAATTCAACCATTTTAAATGTTTGAGTGTTTTGATAAACTGAGAGCAGATTTATAGAAATATTTGGAACATGTAAAACATTCTCAAAACTTCCATTAGGGAGTTCCAGCCTTCCCTCTCCTGCAACTTCTATTGGACTATCATCCCCCATGAGAATAGGAGGTCCATAGCATGAAATCAAAGAAGTACAAACTTCCTCTTTAACTGCCATATGGTGTGATGCACCAGAATCTATAATCCATGAATTAGATGAGGAATTAATTGCAACCAGAGCATGATGATTACTTTTCTTAGGCACATGGTATTCTTCCTTCTTCTTCTTGGCTCCTTGAGGAATGAAGTCTCCAAGGTTATTCTTCTGAAATACCTATGTAATAAGATCGATCTTCTTCTTCATGCATGTGGGTTCTTCATTATTTAGTTTATTGCAATATGTGCAATGCTTTCCCTTCTTTTTCTTCCCTTTGGAATTTGAAGAATCTTTGGAACCTGAAGAATCCTTAAAGGGTTTGGAATATCCCTCCTTCTTTGACTATGGATGTAATAGCTCCTTTTGTTTCCGCTTCAATTTATGATTGGATGACCCTTTTCCATCATGCATGGTGAGTGCATGTGCTTTGGGATATTTCATGAGGCCCATCTATATGAGTTTTGTCTGATCTTATGTGAGAGACTGAATGAACTGATACATCATAGGAATTTTCCAATTTTCTCCCAAAATACATCTGCTCAAATGGAAATTGGAGACATATACGACGTATTCTAGTCCTAATTTGGCCAAGATTGTGTTGGCAGCCACCAATTTCTTTTGATTTTTATCGAAGTCACCACAAAGAAATTATATCTTTATGTAGCTGCCACCACCTTTCATTTGTAAATGTTTGTATTTCTGAGTTTCGAAGCGATGATTGGGTTAAGTTTACCTTATTGAGTTTTTGTCGTTTTCATTTTCGTTTATTTTTAATTCATAACTATAAGCATGAATTAAAACATAAAAATTGTCTTGGTTTCATAATATTTTACCTTAGAAATAACGTTTTAAAAGCCACCCATATCTGATTAAAATTCGAATCTTATGAAAGGGTTGATTAATCCACTATCGATTTTTTTGGTTTATTATTGTTATTAAGAATTCATTGGTTCTATAGTTCGTTGGAGAAATGTTTGAATGCACAAGGACTTTGGTTAATTGTTGATAGTATTCTCATGAGTTCAGCTGTCATATCAACATTCATGCAAATGAGTACATACATGCTAGCTCAAAAAATTAATGAGACTTTTCATTATGCACATACAGTTTTGTACTCTGTGAGTTTTGGCACTTATTGCGAGAAGTGGCTTGGAGTCTTATGAACCTTCTGGTTTTCATTTTCCCTAATTCTCCTGTCTAAGTTATGATAGCCCCGAGACTCTGCGATTTGCGTGCTCTTACATCTCGTTTAGACCTGTCTCTGCTGCTCATCTATTGGGAACCTAAACCTAGCCCTGGTAATTTCTGATTATATCCTTTTCATAGTGACCATGGCTCCTTTGGTTCAGATTGAACCAAATGACTCTGAGTTTCTTTTTTCAAGAAAACCCGTAACTGCATGCATGAGTCACGTTTTTGCGGGAAGTGTTATGAGAAAAAAGTTACGAATTTGGCCAAACCCTTTAAAACCCATTTAGGAAATGGGGTCATTTACCTTCCACATGAACAATTGTCTCAGTAACCACACAGTTTCAGAGATACATCTCATTATTTGGAGGGAAAAATCTCATAATTTCTTTGCGGCTGAGGTAAGCGTTTTTGTTTAATTTTTCTCAGAGATTCAAGCCTATTATGGGTTTGGCTAGGGTTCAAGATTATATGTCTTTCTATATGTTATGAGTCTGCATAAAATGATTAATATTTATCAGAAACAACAGTTTAACCCACTGCCAAATCTTTTTCACCATGGTCTAATTTGAATTCTTGTGTTGCCGCATCTATCTAAGGCTGGGGATACTTGGGAATATTTCTTGTTTCGAAATGATTTTACCCTACCTGAGACTGCAGTAGAATTGCCTCTCCATCTCAGTAAAAACCCCAACTCCTTCATGTCTAATCCTACTGTCGAAAACATTTGTGTTGATCTACAAGAAGACCATGCTATCACAGATCAACCCTGTGTTGTTGTTTGAAACCCATGGGGAGAAAGAAACGGTCTGATTTCATGCCTAGAAAATCATTGGAGGAAGTTTGAGATGTGTTAAAGGACAGGTTTCTTGTGGTTCCTATTCATGAGCCAACTCAGGTGGTTTTAAACAAATCAACTGTCAAAAAAAAGGTAGGTATGAAAAACAGAGTAATTCAGACTTAATTTTTACAAACAAGAGGATTAAGCATGCTGGTAATGTAATTATCAGAAAAATCAACAAAGTTTAACACCTTCATAAATTCAGATGCTTCTTTGTCTAATCTATGAAATGGTTAAAAAAAAAAAAAACTTTTTTTAATTGATTCGGTTGGAAAAATAAAATAGATAGATTTATTTTTTTATTTTTTACTATTTTAGACTAGCTACAGAAACCTGTAGCTTATATTTTGAAATTATTAGTTTGTATTGTTATCTAAAATTTGTTTTCGTGTTTTCTTTTTTAGGAAAACAACAGTTTATAATGTTATTTTCAAGGAGAAGAAATCATGGATTATACACTCAATGGCTTAGTGACATTTCATTTTGTTTAAACAATTTCATTTATGTAATTAATTTTGATGAACAAACTCCTACATGAGTGTTTCTTTGTTATTCTATTTTTGTAAAGAAATCTGATTTTTAGGGATCATCCTCTATCTTGCATGATAAGAGGTTATTGATCCAAGACTTGTTTAAATAGTTTTTGCTGCTTAGTGTTAAAAACAACTTTGGCTAGAATACAATATGGACATGTGATTTTGAGAAAGAATATGGGAAAGCAATTCACCTTTGGCTTTATATATGTGTGATGCTTATTCCATTTCGTTCTTTCATTACTGTTGTATTGTGAGAATGTTATTATGGTTGATTTTAGCTTTAAATTCTCATCATATGGTGTTTTCATACTGTTAAATATTATATGTTGTCCATAATTTCTTATTCCATTTTTTTATGTGTGATTGATCTATCATTTGATTATTTTTTAATATATTCTTAATGTTAAATGTTGGATAATATCAATATTCAGATCTGAGTTTTCTCTCATTCTTAAATATTGATCATCCTAAGATCACAAGATTTTTAATTAAATGTCTTTATGTTGTAATTAATTTACTCCAATATCAAATACTTCTTTGAATGTATTCTGGAAGTGCTAGTATTGTTCTGTTATAGGTTTCCATTAACAACAATACAGGACAAAAATGAGCTCATACAACGCAGGAAAGGAATTTAGATTTTGGATGACTTATTAGTTAGAGGTTAGTAGATGCATTCTTTTCTTTTATTTAGAGTTGTTTATGAATGAAACGATGATTGCATTAATAAGCTTTGACTGTTTTTGTGTCATTGTTTCAATTGTATTCATTTAGTATTTATTTGTTTAATATCTTTAAAAAACCCAAAAGAAGTGTTGTTTATATTTGATTCAGAAACTTTATCAAACAATCATTTTCGCAAGATTTCATGCAAACCTTGTAAATTGTATATAAATTGTTTATAATCAATTGTATATTAACACTTTTGTTGTACATTTGTAATTAGTGTATTGATTGTTATAGTTATAGCTTTAGGTTAGTTTATTTCCTTTCATTGTTTTAGGACCCTAGTTGGCTAACAGAGCCATTAAACCCGTCAGGATAGGTCATACCAAACAGCTTGGGTTAATTAGACAACCTCAGTCCAGATCTATTCTCCTAGTTGACGACGTGTCAATTTTGCCCATCAAGAAATGGCGCTAAAAGGAGGGCCGAGGTCGATTTGATGATTAAATATTTCACCCCTCAGCCTTTCATAATTCCAGATTTATAAATCCTTCTTTTTTGTCATCTTATAATGCACTACAAGGCAGGTTAGATGACAAGCTAACTATTTGGAGTCAATTTCTTCAAATTCTTAATTTTTCATGGCTCCTGCCAAAATCACTGTGTTGGAACATGCTTTCAATGTCTCATTACCAGTTATTCCCAGCAAGACAACTGATCTCTTTTCAGAACTCACCTTTGATGGTGAAGGGAACACATTTGCAGTAGACCATATTTCTAATTTTTTTATAAATGTTTAAGACATAATATCATTGATCCTAATGTTACATGCATATTGTTCACTCTCACTTTCCGAGGTCAAGTTAAATATTGGTTTGAATATTTTATGGATAATTTAATCCATTCTTTGTCTGAGTTTGTAATTGATTTTTTATCAGATTTTAACAATTATGATTATGATCGCAGGAAGCAAGGAGAAATCACGTTTTGAGCATACCAGTCATGGAATCAGGCTCTAAAACCCCCCTCACGCCTAAAGACCGAATAGAATTGATCAGAGCTGAAATGGAAAGCATAAGGGCATCCATCAACCAGCAAAAGTGGGACAATATGAAGTTCGAAATGGAGGACCTCAAGGATGAACTCTCAGACAAAATTCACGCTGGCTAAAAGACGCAGCTAATCTCATGGGCGACTTAGGAAAACGCCTCTGCAACCTGGAGCATAAAGTGGAGGAGTTAACCACAACATTCAACAAGATCTCAGAATCATCTGCAGAAGCGACCACCAGCACTGGACATAAAGGAAAACGCTAAGGGCGTAGCAGCCGTCTCAGTTAGTAAGGAGCCTAGCCCAGATTTTTGGTTAGACTAATGCAGTCCGTTTAGATGTATGGCACCTCTAGGAGTAAAACCTTATTGTAGATGGTAAAGATTTCTGGCTGGAAAATGTATTACAGAGCAGTAGCTCTGAGTGGATATGTAAGGGTTCGGCAACCCTCTCTGCCTTATTCTAAATAAAGCTCCATACTCGTTTGTGTTAAAAAAAAACAATTATGATTATGATGAATTAAGTTGCTTAAGGAAAGAAAATGGTGAATCATTCAATGATTTTTCATTTAGGTTCATACATGTTTGTACTAGATTCCCTTTGAAAGAAATTCCACTTATTAATGAATGGTTTGAATATCTCGTTTCTCTCTCAGACAAGCAAGATCAATTAATTGTTAACCAATCTAAATTGAGCACTAACACAATCTCAAGATGGTTCAAATTTTGATGTTGATCTTGAAGATTTTGAAGCACCACAATTTTTGTCAACTTATTTCATTTTGGCAAATCATGAGCAACATCATCTTTTACAAAATGCAATTGTCACCTCTAATCATTCTTTGTCAATGATGTCTCCTCCTGTCAAAGAAGAAACCTTGATTTTAAAATATGACAGTTGTCACACTCTCATAGATTTTATAATGGTTTCTAAAGTAAAAGAGGTTGAATGTAAAGTTGACGATAAAACTTCCCCTAATCTAGTTGAACAGGTCCATGATCAATCAGTAGGAGACAAAATCATTAGTTAGACTATTAATCAATCTTCTATCTCTAGTGATTTTCTCTCAAATTTTCCCTTACATAATGAACCAAATTGTCTCTTATAAACTGTCTCATACTCTTTAAAATAGAATAAAATAGAGGTTGATCAGTTTATACAAGGAGAGGGAACAAAACCAAATTTCGAAATGCATATACCTATCATTTCAAGAGATGCATTTCATTTCGTCTCCTCAATTCTTCTACATATTATTCCTTATACCCTGATATTTTTTATCTTAATGTTGTGCAATTGTGTGTTCCACATTACCTTGGAGAGAATTCAACGTTATATAATCAGGTACAAATTAATAGAGATTACCAAATAGAAGATAAGGAGGAAAATAATTCTGCCCATGAACATATTAATTTTTATTCTCATCAATTATCCATGGGTAAATCAAGAAATGATTTGAAAGAGTCTCAAATTTCATCTTCCATTGATTCATCTCAATTTGTGTTTAAAGAAGGATCAACATTTTTCCATGATCAATTATTTGAGGATGAAAAGTATAATCGACCAAATATTATTACCAATTATGATTATTAAAAAATGTTGGTTGTTCCATTTAGTCCACCTCAAATAGTTAGTCTTGAGGTATTTAAGCTCAATGGAAAGTTTGAAGAGAATGAGACACTTATTTTCTGATCGAGAATAATGATAAGTTCTCGCCATCTTGATCTGACCTTTTTACAAGATCCTTTCCTTGATAGTCTAATACTTTATTCTCATCAGTAATATTTTTTGTATGTGAATTCTTTCAAACAATCCCATGTTAGTATATGCATGCATTATGATAGGATTGCAGATTGGTTGGAGTATTCATATCTCAAAAAGTTTCTAGAGAATGGTAATATTATCTTCACTTTATTTATAGATCAAGGAGGTAACTTTGACACACTCATTTTATATCCTTCAGATGGACAAAATATGGAACGAAAGGAAAATTGTTAGGAGGATGGGGCACTTCGGTCTAGGCCGATGGTTATGTTAGGTCCACATAACTCTTACAAGCTTCACAATCTCATTTTTTCATATTTGTGTAACCCATATAATGACAAAATTGCAGAATGGATAGAGGATTCATACAAAAAGAATGTTCAAGGGAATGGTAAGATCATGCTTGCTTTGTTTTTAAATGATGATGATAAAGGTAAGTATGATATATTTTTGTCATTTTTTGATATACTGTCATTCTTGTTAGTAATATTTGATTGTGTTTCCATTGCAGGATTAGAGTTACTCTGATGGCTACATTGGAAGCATGACTTCACTTAGTATTTTGATTTGTTTAGTAGTTACAATAGGTTTAGGAGTAGGTTTTCTTTTAGCTTTATTTCTCATTGTTTCTCTTTGTAATAATCCAGTCATGAACACAATTGGGTTCACCAAGAAGAACCATAATATGACTGTTGTCAGGGAAGTCCACTTTAATCCTTTTCTCTCTACTTTTCGTTGAATATTTCTTTTCAAAACCACAATATTATCATGAAAATTTTAAATGGAAAGTAAAGAGATAAGTAAATTTGAACTATCAATTCAACCCTGGCCCAAGGTGCCATGAGTAGGACTTCATTCATATTAATGAGGATTTTTCTATTTTCTTTTAGTCTCGAGAGATATTTTGCGTGATGATTTCAGATCCACCCTCTTGTAAATATTTTTAATTTTCTCTTTGTTTTTTTATTTTGGTTCTTTTCATTTTGCTCGATTTTGATTTGTTTTCTGAATAATTATGTCCGAGTCACCATTTCATTTGTCTAAGGGAATCATAATTCTCATTCATTAGCAACATTTGATAACTTCCCAAGCACCTGAGAAGTAAGTGCTAAAACTTAGATCAACAGAAGCAAATTTCTGTTCAAATCAATGTTTTTGGTTTCTCCTTGAAATTACAAGTAGACGCAATTATCATTAATAAGCTTCTAATGTTGTCCTTGTTTTAAGGAAAACAACTCATTTGTACCTTCCCTTCCTTGAGATGGTTTCCTAACAGAAATCTAAGTGTCCAAAGTGTGATGAAGGTCATCAAGAAAGGGAGAATGATTTTTTAAATGATCAAATTTTTTATTCCAAACTATGATATTTTCAGTATCACCTCGCCCTCTTGAATACCATGAAGTTCTGGAAATTATAAACAAATTCTAGAGGGTTGAAAAACCTATAATGTGTGGGAAGTGTTTGTAAACCCGTCGAGACACTAAACAGGTTTGCTGGCAACGGGTAAATGCATGCATGATACCAAGGCAACTTCGTCGAGGTAACGAATAGGCTTGCTGGCAGTGAAGCAATGTTGGGTTTAAGAAGATCCTCAAGTCTGTTTTCAATTTAATCAAGTGTGAAACTGTTCTTTATCATGAATGGACAACTCTTTGACGGGATAAAGGTACTGGAGTGGGTTAAATGACATCCCTGCCGAGGCTATGGATGCCTACTGGTAGCAGTGGCCCTGTCGACAGTATCAAAGTCATCTGTATAAACATCGCTACACTTGTGATTTAAATAAGATACCAGATCACATTTTCAGAAAGAAATACATCTAATGCTAAACTTCATTATTTTCTGATTTATAATTGGAATGCTTGATCTGTTGTTAACTGTTTCATGAAAATTTATTTCATCTGAGCCCTTGACATAAATTTTCTGGTGATACAGAGATAACTGCTTCGCCCAATATGTCGCCATTGTTGGAAGCCACCAATTTCTTTTGATTTTTATCGAAGTCACCACAAAGAAATTATATCTTTATGTAGCTGTCACCACCTTTCATTTGTAAATGTTTGTATTTCTGAGTTTCGAAGTGATGATTGGGTTAAGTTTACCTTATTGAGTTTTTGTCTTTTGTAATTTTCATTTGTTTTTAATTCATGACTGTAAGCATGAGTTTAAACATAAAATTTGGCTTGGTTTCATAATATTTTACCTTAGAAATAGCGTTTTAAAAGCCACCCATATGTGATTAAATTTGAATCTTATGAAATGGTTGATTAATCCACTATAAAAAAATTTGGTTTATTATGGTTATTAAGAATTCATTGGTTCTATAGTTCGTTGGAGAAATGTTTGAATGCATAGGGACTTTGGTTAATTGTTGATAGTATTCTCATGAGTTTAGTTTTCATATCAACATTCACGCAAATGAGTACATACATGCTGGCTCAAAACATTAATGAGATTTTTCATTATGCACATAGGGTTTTGTACTCTGTGAGTTTTGGCAGTTATTGCGAGAAGTGGCTTGAAGTCTTATGAACCTTTTGGTTTTCATTTTCCCTAATTCTCCTGTCTGAATTATGATAGCCCCAAGACTCTGCAATTTTCGTGCTTTTACATCTCGTTTAGACCTGTCTCTACTTCTCATCCATTGGGAACCTAAACCTAGCCTTGGTAATTTCTGATTATATCCTTTTCATAGTGACCATGGCTCCTTTGGTTTAGATTGAACCAAATGACTCTGAGTTTCTTTCTTCAAGAAAACTCGTAACTGCATATCTGAGTCTCGTGGTTGCGAGAAGTTTTCTGAGCAAACGATTACGAATTTGTCCAAACCCTTTTAAACCCATTTCGGAAATGGGGTCATTTACCTTTCACGCAAACAGTTTTCTCAGAAACCACACAATTGCAGAGATACATATCGTTCGTTGGAGGGAAAGATATCATAAATTCTTTGCGGCTGAGGTAAGTGTTTTTTGTTTTTTTTGCACAGAGATTCAAGCCTATTATGGGTTGGGCTAAGGTTCAAGATTTTATGTCTTTATATCTATTATGAGTCTGCATAAAATGATTAATCTTTATCAGAAACAAAAGTTTAACCCACTGTCAAATCTTTTTCACCATGGTCTAATTCGAATTCTTGTGTCGTCGCATCTATCTAAGGCTGGGGATACTTGGGAAGATTTCTTGTTTCGAAATGATTTTACCCTACCTGAGACTATAGTAGAATTGCCTCTCCATCTCAATAAAAACCCTAGCTCCTGCATGTCTAACCCTACTGTCGAAAACCTGTGTGTTGATCTACAAGAAGACCATGCTATCGCAGATCGACCCTCTACTGTTGTTCGAAACCCATGGGGAGAAAGCAATGGTCTAATTTCATGCCCATAAAATCATTGGAGGAATTTTTAGATGTGTCAAAGGACTGGTTTCCTATGGTTCCTATTCATGAGCCAACTCAGGTGGTTTTAAACAAATCAACTGTTAAGAAAAAGGAAGGTATGGAAAACAAAGTAATTCAGACTTAATTTTTACAAACAAGAGGATTAAGCATGTTGGTAATGCAATTATCGAAAAAATCAACAAATTTTAACACCATAAATTCAGATGATTCTTTGTCTAATATATGAAATGGTAAAAAAAAAATTGATTCTTTTTTTATTTGATTTGGTTGGAAAAATAAAATAGATAGATTTTTTTTTTTTACTATTTTAGACTAGCTACAGAAACCTATAGCTTATCTTTTGAAATTATTAATTTGTATTGTTATCTAAAATTCGATTTCGTTTTTTCTTTTTCAGGAAAACAACAATTTATAATGATATTTTCAAGGAGAAGAAATCATGGATTATATACTCAATGGCTTAGTGACTTTTCATTTTGTTTAAACAATTTCATTTATGTAATTAATTTTGATGAACAAACTCCTACATGAGTGTTTCTTTGTTATCCTATTTTTGTAAAGAAATCTGATTTTTAGAGATCATCCTCTATCTTGCATGATAAGAGGTTATTGATCCAAGACTTGTTTAAATAGTTTTTGTTGCTTAGTGTTAAAAACAACTTTGGCTGGAATACAATATGGACATGTGATTTTGAGAAAGAATATGGGAAAGCAATTCACCTTTGGCTTTATATATGTGTGATATTTATTCCAATTCGTTCTTTCATTACTGTTGTATTATGATAATGTTATTATGGTTGATTTTATCTTTAGCTTGTCATCATATGGTGTTTTCATACTATTAAATATTATATGTTGTCCATAATTTCTTATTCCATTTTTTTATGTGTGATTGATCTATCATTTGATTATTTTTGAATTTATTCTTAATGTTAAATGTTGGATAATATCAATATTCAGATCTGATTTTTCTCTCATTCTTAAATATTGATCATCCTTAGATCACAGGATTTTTAATTAGACATATTTCTGTTGTTATTAATTTACTCCAATATCAAATACTTCTTTGAATGTATTCTAGAAGTGCTAGTATTGTTCTATTATAGGTTTCCCTTAACAATAGTACAGGACAAACATGAGCTCATACAACGTAGGAAATGAACTTAGATTTTGAATGACTGATTAGTTAGAGGTTAGTAGATTCATTCTTTTCTTTTGTTTAGAGTTGTTTATGAATGAAACAATGATTGCATTAATTAGATTTGACTGTTTTTGTGTCATTGTCTCAATCGTATTCATTTAGTATTTATTTGTCAAATATCTTTAAAAAACCCAAAATAAGTGTTTTTCATATTTGATTCAGAAACTTTATCAAACAATCATTTTCTCAAGATTTCATGCAAACCTTGTAAATTGTATATAAATTGTTTATAATCAATTGTATATTAACACTTTTGTTGCACATTTGTAATTAGTGTATTGATTGTTATAGTTATAGATTTAGGTTAGTTTATTTCCTTTCATTATTTTAGGACCCTAGTTGGCTAACAGAGCCATTAAACCCATTAGGATATGTCATACCAAACGGCTTGGGTTAATTAGACAACCTCGGTCCGGATCTATTCTCCTAGTTGACAATGTGTCAATTTTTCCTGTCAACAGATTGTTAGAATAATTTGTTTCTATTGTTTATACTTGTCAATACCATATTCACCCAAGATAAATATCAAATATTTAAATTTAGTAAAGAAATCATGTATATTATCAAAACTTTTAGGGTCTAAGGTATTCAACTCTACCTCAAGCATATGACCTCGCATCTCATGCTTCTTTCCAAAGAATCCTTCCAAGGTGGTACATATCTCATTTGGAGTCTTGCATGCGACAACATGAAACCATAAATCAATGGATATTAACTCAATAAGTAGTCATGTGGGCTCATGCTTACGGTTCTCCCATCTGGTCTTCTCAAGCGTTGATGTAGGTTTTGTTTCTGTCGCCATCGTCAAATTATACAGTCCTTTTCTTTTGAGTTATAATGCGACCTTCGAATTCCATTAAAAAAAGTTGTATGGTGTGAGTATTATCACCAGACTTGATTGAAGAAGTTTCATCGTCTCCATCACTGCTATTGATTCTGAAAAGATCCTAAAAACCCAGATCATGGATTCTAAGATATGATTGATGGTTCTATGACAACTATAGATATGATAAAACAACTATATATCCTAAAATATGATGTGGGTTTTGGATATTTTTTATGAGCATGAGCATCCCTATGTTATACATCTTTGGTCAAAATTTCAGCTCGACCCAGATCGTGGATTTCGAGATAAGGTTGTTTTACTAAAGAAACTTAATTTTCTGGAGGGCAGACTGAATTGTCACACCCTTGAGAAGGATACAATGTGACTATGTCACACCCTAGCAATGGATAGGGTGCGTCGATCCCAAATTTATATAGGGAAGACTGAATTGTCGCACCCTGGTGAATAATACAGTGCAACGATGTCACACTCTGGATGTGTAGAGGCTGCGTCGATTCCTGAAAAAACAAATCCATAAGTTTGAGTGCGACCGTCACAACCTAGCAATGGATGGACTGCATCGATTGACTGTCACACCCTAGAAATGGATAGACTGCGTCGATTCCAATTATCGCACCTTTCGATAGGGATAGGTTGTGACTCTAGCGGAAATTAGGATTACTCAATAATTAAATCCTCTTTCGCTCTTCTTTGGATTGTCTGGGTTGCTCTCACAACTATAGATATGATAAAACAACTATATATCCTAAAATATGATGTGGGTTTTGGATATGTTTTGTGAGCATGAGCATCCCTATATTATACGTCTCTGGTCAAAATTTCATCCCGACCCAGATCATGGATTTCGAGATAAGGCTGTTTTACTAAAGAAACTTATTTTTCTGGAGGGCAGACTGAATTATCTCACCCTAGAGAAGGATACAATGTGACTATGTCACACCCTAGCAATGGATAGGTTGCGTCGATCCCAAATTTATATAGGAAAGACTGAATCGTCACACCTTGGTGAATAATACAATGCGTCGATGTCACACTCTGGATGTGTAGAGGCTGCGTCGATTCCTGGAAAAAAAAGCCATAAGTTTGAGTGCGACCATCATAACCTAGAAATGGATAGACTGCATCGATTGACTGTCGCACCCTAGAAATGGACAGACTACGTCGATTCCAATTGTCGCACCTTTCGATAGGGATAGGCTGCGACTCTAGCGGAAATTAGGGTTACTCAATAATTAAATCATCTTTCGCTCTTCTTTGGATTGTCTGGGTTGCTCCAAGCAACTTGGCTCTGATACCATGTTAGCGTTTCATGGAAACCTGCATAGGAGACCTAACTAAAGCATACACAAACAAAGCTTATCAAGAAAAGGAAGAGAGATGCAATATGAAGAATAAGAATCAATGTATATTTTGATTTTTTCAATGAGTGAGTGATATTCACTCATATAGGCAATGACATCCTATAATTAAGAAAAACGAAGAAGAAGTGAGTTGCATTGAACTTTTCTTAGGAATGCATGCATAATAGTGATGGTCTAAAATTAGAAATTCTAAAATAGAACTAGTTAGTTAACTACCACTGAACTAGTATGCCGAAAATATAAATTTCTTCAACAATTGAGGCAATAAAGAGATACAAGGCAAGTAATGAAAAGTGGATAAAGAACTCAAGAAGAACTAAACTAAAGAATTATTATTCCGCTGCTTTATAATCTAAATGAATTGTAGGTACAACAACAAGAATACTCACATAGAAAATGAAGCTAGTGGGTGAATAATGTCATTAATGGGCATAGAAAGGAAAAGTAAGACTCCATGACCTTGAAGGTAGAGGTGTGTAGATAGTTTCAAGGCTTAAGAGGTGATGTGTGATATATCTCTATGTGGCAAGCACAAGAGTTCCTAGGAAAAATTTGATATCTATGAATTAGATACTTTGTCTAAAAGTACTCAAAGAAAAAATGCCACTTTTGATATCAGAGTTCATAGTGGAAGAAGGATACCAATGAAGATAAATCAAAGATAGATTAAATAAGGTTCTTACACTTGAAAAGTGCCACTGAATGAAAATAGACTTCCATTGGGAATGGTATTGAGTGAGAAAAGTATGGTTTCAGAGGGAATTGTTAAATTGTAATCTAATGGACAACCAGAAGTAATAGCAAGGATGCATAATGATTATGGGTAAGTTGATTCAAGGATGTTGTGGTAGTGGAGTAATGGAATGTTGTGATATGCCTCATTCCAAGGTGATGGAATGTTTCATAAAGGTAAAGTTTGGATATGATTGCCTACGAGAAGTTGTTGCAAACAAAATACTTTGGCCAAGTTGAACTTGGTTTGAAAGTGTTCAGACGAGGGAAAAATAGTGTAGATGAGAAGAATGGAAGCACATAAGGCAACAAGGAACTGAATAAATTCAAGGACAACCAACTACAACATAAACAAATAATAATAAGTGAACTAAAAAAAAATGCACTAGAGTACATGATGCATACAATGAAGTTAGAATACATATGCATTAGTATACATACTAACAGTGAATGCTTGATGCATATGGATGTGCATTTGTGCATATGTACATTCTTGTATATGTATATGGCATGCTTGTAGACTTATAATAGTCTGTAGTTATATATATGCAATATTGATGTTATATTGAATATGACTAATGATGGATTATGTGTTCAAGAAACGTGATATAGCATGGTTAAATAGGTGGATGTTATTGCTAAATATGAATTCCGTCCATGTGAAGACCCATGAGGGTGGTAGGAATGTTAATCAAACGAATGGAAAATGACTCCTATGAGCTTTTACAAATACCAACTGGTCAGATAACATCAAATACGATGATAGAAACCATGCAAATATGCATTTAGTTTCTTCTGACACATAAATGTTGAAGGGAATTGAGGTAAGAATTCCCTAAGTTAAATTTCCAAGGTTTAAATTGATATGTAATGGTCGAAGGCCTAGAGCATGTAAATGTTGTTGATGCTACAATTCATTTAGATAAAATTTAGTTGCATATTGTGTTATGATTGGTTATGGGATCATAACTGGGTTAATTCAAGAGACATACTCCTTCTATAGAAATGAATATCCACAGGGCTAGTCATGTGTGATACCATTATATGGTTGGATATGGAAAGGATATAGTGCTATGTGAGTGTTCAATGGTATCTATTGTATATCTGATTTTTGGACTGCAACCTCTTTGCCAACACTAAAGAACATTTAAGAATTATATTCTTGGTGTTGTGTCTGGGTTGAAAAGGAAGTGCGTGGATGATGTGTTTAGGCATTGACTAGACCTTCCAACTCACCATGGTGGAATGCATGACATAGTTATGTGGTATTATGTAGTCAATGTAGGGATGCATTTTGTAAATGTGGCCATGCGTATTGACACATCAACTGTTATTTTATTGGTAATTATTGGTTGCATTATGAAAAGCTTGTGGTGTTGAAAATACATATTGAATGATAGTTTCATTATAATAATATGAATACTAGCTTAAAGTGATTGAATTGTTGTTTGGTACAATTCTAAGATCACTTTTTGGAGCTGTTGAAAATGATACAAGCGGTATTAAAGGAATTATTGAATTCATTTTGGTGAATTCATGTATATATAATATTACATAGAAATGATTTTGATACTGAGAGGGGGGTGAATCAGTATCAGGTACAATTTAAAACCTTTTTCAAATTATACTTAACCCATTCAATTATATCCAATGAACAATGAACAATAGTATAAGAGTTACACCAATACACCACAATACACCATGCACAATATATGAGAAATAATCAATAGTTATTGTTCAAGGGAAGTAATTACTTCCAAAGGTAGCCACAGCTTCCAATTGTAAAGGGAGGGATAAACCTCCAAGAGGAAGATACAATCCTCCAATATCAAGAGAGTTTTGAAATCTCCATTCTTTCCCCTTACTTCCACCCAATAATATATTAGAGATAATAAAACTTTACATTAAATCATCATCATCAACCAACCATCACATAAAACCTGATAATGCTTCCTGAGACTTCTTCAATTTCTGCAATTCTTCAATTCTTTGAATAATCTAATCCTATAGATAATATTACTCAATGTATTATCTGAAACTTCTCCAAGTTTCACTCCTTGAATCCTCTCCAAAAATAAGTTATAGAGAGAATGGTAGACCTTGTTCAATTCTGGTTTATTCAGAAGAGCAAACTTGTACAGAATGCCTTGCGCTCAATATTTAACATCCGATTTTGAAACTTGCACAAAAGAAACTATAGTCCATACTGTTTCCAATTAAATTGTTCCCACTTCATTTGGATTCTCTATGAAGAGGTTATGACTATTTTACTCGGAACACCTGTTTATTGACTGGCTTCAGGACTAGTCAAAAACCCTATCTTCCACAAAGTGTATCTCCAAAATTATAGCGAACAAAGAGATAAATTTTTTACCACATGTACCTTGATATGTATTCTCAATACCATAGAAATTTCACCATCTGAATCGTTCTAGAAAAAACGTTATATCGAAAATGGTAAGATGACATGTAAATAACATACCTTAGAACACATCACCAAAAGACTTCATCCTCCCTTGAAATCCAACCTTCTTTACTTATGATTTCCTCTGAAATTCGACTTGTGTATAAAATGAATGTATAATGATATGTATTTATACCATTTATTTCACTTCCTTTTAACATTAGGGCTGACCTGACACTTTCTTATTTTGTAATTATTTTCTTTAATTATATTCAGGGCCTACATGTACTTCCTTCTTCAATTCACATTGTCATCTTCAAAAATTCATTTCTCCTCAACCATGAGGATTCACGTGATGTTCCACCTACCACCGAAAACAACATGATGTATACTATCCATCCATGGGTTTTCTTTCTACATGTACATTGTCCTTGATGTCCAAATACCTTCATCAATCTTGCGGTCCAAAACCAATGACTAGGGTTGACATCAATGGCAACAACCAATTTTCCAACAATCTCCCCCTTTATCATTGATGGAAACACTCATGCTCCCCCTATCATCATGATCCCAATTTATCTCCCCCTTTGACATCAATGGAAAAGGGTAGGTCTTCTCCCCCTAATTTTAATGGCAAAAGGTAACTCTCTTCTTTGGGGCTGCTCCCCCTGAACATGTGGCACTTAATAATACTTCATCCTTATTTTTGGTATTTGGGACTTTTTCTTCCTTGGAATCCTTTTGTGTGGCTTCTGTATTCTCTCTCTTCTTCATATCTAGGATGTATATGTTGTTCGGTCTTCTTGTTGCAATTGCAACCAATCTTCCTGAGTTATTTTCTCTGATTTTACATTTTCGGGAGTCAAACGTAAGAGTGTATCCTTGATCACATATTTTGTTGACACTGAGGAGATTATGCTTCAGATATTCAACCAATAGGACTTTTCTTCTTTTACATTTTCACTTCCAAGCTTTACAGTTCTTTTTCCAAGTATTTTTGTAGATGAGTCATCTCCAAATGCAACATTTCCACCCTTTTTCTTCAAGATGACAAATTTGCTTTGATCTCTAGTCTGATCTCTAGTCATATGAGACCCACTATATATGAACCATTCATCTTCTTCTTTGCATTCTTTAGTGACCAATTTTATTTGAAAGTTTTCATTTTGTGGAATTTCTTTCCTTTTCCATGTTGTAGTTGGTATATAGACATTTGGCATACGATTATCTTCCTTCGTCTCTCTGCAATCTCGTGCTTTGTGACCAAGATTATTTCACTTGTAACATACAACATTTTGATCCATTAATGGGTCAAATGAATTATATTTTTTGTTAACAGGTCTACGAACATTTCCATATCTACTATTTTCACCATTCATGTAGCTTGGATAGTTATGCCTTTCATTGATTCTACAATTGATTGCCTTGTGTCCAAAATTTTCACAAGTATAACAATGTCCAAGAAAGAAATTTTGATACCTGGGAGTAAGTGATCTTCTTTGTGGTGTGGTCCATCTGGGTTCACGATCTATTCTTTTGTAGCTTCCTTCATAATGATTGCTTTCATACCTTATAGGAGAGGATCTTTTTGATATCTCATTCCTTTTGAATTCTAGTCTTCTATCTTGTTGTTCAACTTGTTCTGGAGTGTTGGTTTCATCATTTTCATCTTCCTTCTCTTGTTTTGTTTTCTTCAAACTATCATTGTATCCTATTCCTATCTTGTCATTTGGAGATATTTGATTGCTAAGGATCTCATCTAATTTTTCAGTGCTTTTTTCGAACTTCAACTTTTCTATTGTCAATAGTAGCTCCCCTTTTGTGTGATCCAATTCTTCTTTCAATTTATCATAATCTTCTAATTGTTCCTTCAATATATCAATGGTATTTTCAAGCTTTTAATTATCTTTTTCACAACTACTCAATTCACCTTTTAGTATTATGTTTGTATTTCTAAGCTTGTTATTTTCAGTTTCAACATGCTTCAACTTTTCAATATTCTCATCTTCTTCTTCACTCTCTGCATTGTCTTTGTATCCCAAAAAGGAATCAAGGTTGGTTTCTTCATATGAATCTTCTTCAGAAATGATTTCTTCTTCTTTAGAATTCTTGTGATCATCATCCTGGGTTTCTTGGGTTATGAAGAGGACTTCTCCTCCATCATTATCTTCTTCATCACTCTCATCCAAGGAGATGTCATCATCCTTGGAGTAGAATCTCTTTTTATTGTTGAGACTTCTCTTTTTATAGTAGCAGTTTTCAACAATATGTCTTATTCTACCACAGTTAAAGAATTTGAGAGGAGACTTACCTTTGTATATTCCACTTCCCTTCTAGAACCTTCTTACAAAATGTGTTATTTATTCATCAAGGTCATTATCCTTGTATTTTTTCTTCTTTATGGCTTTAAAGACTGCTTCATTATTTGGCTGGTCACTTTCTATACCTTTTCTCATTTCATATGCTATAAGAGACCCATGTAATTCATCCATTTTCATTTTGGTCAAGTCCCTAGTTTCTTCAATGGCGGACACCTTAGCATCATACTTCAAGAGAAGCGATCTCAACACTTTTTGTACAACCAAGGATTCATCGAGCTCTTCACCTAATCCTCTGATAACATTAACAATTTCATCAACTCTAATAAAATGTGTTGCAATATCTTCCTTTTCATTCATCTTCAAATTTTCAAATTATGCTCTATGTCGTTGAAGCTTGACCTGCTTAACTTTTGGATCACATTCGTAGATACTCTTGAGTTATCCCATCACTTTTCTAGCAATGGTTGGTGCCAATGCTCATATAATAACATGTCTGGCTTTTGAATTACAACTCATAAGCTTATTCTCAATTGGATAGATTGGAGCATTATTTGGGATTACATAGCCATTTTCAACTGAGTACCAAATGTCTACTCCCAAATATGTTAGGTAAGTTTTCACTCTATAACTCCATTATTCATAATTTATTCCATCAAAGATTTGAATCCCATTTGAAATGTGCTCATGGTCATCCATCTCTGCTCAAGATTTTCCTTCCAGTGGTTAAACAGTTCCGAAGGTAACCTGCTTGGATACCAATTGTTGATGCTGAGAGGGGGGTGAATCAGTATCAAGTACAATTTAAAACATTTTTCAACTTATACTTAAACCATTCAATTATATCCAATGAGCAATGAACAATAGTATAAGAGTTATACCAATACACCACAGTACACCATGCACAATATATGAGAAATAATCAATAGTTATTGTTCAAAGGAAGTAATGACTTCCAAAGGTAGCTACAACTTCCAAATGTAAAGGGATGGATAAACCTCCAAGAGTAAGATACAATACTCCAATATCAAAAGAGGGTTTAAATCTCCATCCTTTCCCCTTCCTTCCACCAAAGAATATATTAGAGATAATAAAACTTTACATTAAATCATCACCATCAACCAACTATCACATAGAACCTGATAATGCTTCCTGAGACTTCTTCAATTTCTGAAATTATTCAATTCTTGGAATACTCTGATCCTATAGATAATATTACTCAATGTATTCTCTGAAACTTCCCCAATTTTCACTCCTTGAATCCTCCCCAAAAAGAAGTTGTAGAGAGAATGGTAGACCTTGTTCAATTCTGGTTTATTCAGGAGAGCGAACTTGCACAAAATTCCCCGTGCTTAATATTTAACATCCAATTCTGAAAATTGCACACCCAAAAACTATAGTACGTATTATTTCCAATGAAATTTGTCCCACTTCATTTGGATTCTCTATGAATAATTTATGATTGTTTTACCCGGAACACCTGTTTATTGACTAGCTTCAAGACTAGTCAAAAACCCTATCTTTCACAAAGTGTATCGCCACAATTATAGAGAAAAAAGAGCTGAATTTTTTACCATAGGTACCTTGATATGTATTCTCAATACCATAGCAATTTCACCATCTAAATCGTTCTAGAAAGAAAGTTATAGTGAAAATGGTAAGATGACATGTAAATAACATACCTTAGAACACATCACCAAAAGACTTCACCCTCCCTTGAAATCCAACCTTCTTTACTTCTGATTTCCTCTGAAATTCAACTTGTGTATAAAATGAATGTATAATGATATGTATTTATACCATTTATGTCACTTCCTTTTAACATTAGAGCTGACCTGACACTTTCTTATTTTGTAATTGTTTTCTTTAATTATCTTCAGGGCTTACATGTACTTCCTTCTTCAATTCACTTTGTCATCTTCAAAAATTCATTTCTCCTCAACCATGAGGATCCACATGACATGCAACCTACCACCAGAAACAACATGATGTATACTATCCATCCATGTGTTTTGTTTTTTCATGTACATTTTCCTTCATGTCCAAATACCTTCATTAGTCTTGCGGTCCAAAACCAATGACTAGGGTTGACATTAATGACAACAACCAATATTACAAAAAATGATTATGCTAACAACTAAAATGATGTGAGTAGAAGTTGAGAACATTTCAGGAGCTATTAGATATTGCAACAAGAAAGTTGCAAGTTAAAGTAGTTATGTAATGATAAATTATGGAGAATCTTTGTTGAGGGAACAAAGTAATAAAAATATTGATGGATATAAGAAAAGATTGGCTGACAATACATGTGTAGAGAATGATGGGTTCATTCGAGTTAATATTTGAATTCCATTTAATTTCAGGAATGGATGGAAGTAATTGAATTGTAGTTGCAAACAATTCTGAGATCACTTATTGCCATTGTACATGAGTTACTGAAAATATGTTTGGTTGCATGTAAGATGAGGAAAATTGCAGGTAGGATGGCCTTGGATATGGAAGTAATGTAAGCCCATAAGGAAACCTGGCCTCTACTATTGCATGAGACAAACATTATGAATTAAACAATATGCTTGGAAATTTTATTTTTCCTGTATAAAAAAATTTGGGGAATTATAATTTAACAATTAATGACAATCTATTTTGGTTGAGTGATTGAGGAAATTGCAGGTAGTACGATCTTGGATATGGAAGGGATGTAAGCCCATAAGGAAGACTGATATATATAGATGCAAGATCCAAAACTTATGAGAAGAAACATCATGATTGGGGAATTTTATTTTCCTGTATAAAATTTATTTGGAAATATATAATTAAAAATTGTTATGATATGCTAACAGTTTATTTGGATGCATGGAAATTGAAAAGAAATTACAGGAAGAATGGCCTTGGGTATGGGACTAGTATGAGCTATAATAAAGACTAATTCCTTCTACTGCAAGATCCAAACGAATTATGAGCAGGAAGCTCATGCTCGAAAATTATGTTTTCCTGTATAAGCCATATTTGACATTTGATGAGTGAAATTGTTATGATGATATCTCATGATGACCGTATGTATGTATTACACATAATATGTTGGCTATTAAAGCTAGAATATCGGGGAGAAGAGAACCATTAGGAAATCAATCTCAATGACATACATGGAATGAACAAAGTCCAATGGACTTGTTGCATTTGGAGTTCTTGGAGTTGCAACTCTGAAACTTCCTAGTCGAGTGCATTGAATCCCTGTGTAACATCCCGCTCTTACACAGTGAGTGAAGTTATTCTTTGAGGACACTTGCTTGCAACTAATCCGGATTATTATGCTATTAAAAAATTGATTTTGATTATGAGGCATTATGGGTTGATGTCATGTTGTTTTTCTGGATTGACATAGACAGGTTCTATTGACTCGGTTTTAATGAGTGTGCAGGATTTCAGACCTCGAGGGTGAAGAGGCATCGATGGAACCCCTTGGACTCCAGATCGAGTCAAGGAGTGAACTATTGGGGTTTGATTGTTTTATATGTGATATTAGTGCATCTGATTAGACGATATGGTTATGGATATATTTCTGACATGATTCATTGATGATGCAGGCAGACGATAGCTTGTCGACCAAACTCACATGTGGAGTAGAGGGGTCATGCACAACTACTAGAGATGTTGAGGGAGAGGTGTGGAAAATAGCCTTGACACATCTACTAGCACTCCTGCCGTGGCTCAAATTGTAGGTTAACATTTACCTAATTTGAGAGGACCCACGATGCCATGAGGGAAGACTGCAACAATCGCTCACGATGATTCTAAGGGGCGTGAAATAAGGCAGGGGCCTTATTCCTTAGAGGCCCTTAGTCTCCCACAAGTTCACCTGCGGAGTATTGACACCAAGGGTTTTTGATGTCTACCAATTCAGTCAAGAGGCGAGTGGCACCCTTGGAGCATGTGGTGTGTCCTAAAGGGCATGTCGTGCAAGAAAAATGGAAAGAGGCGAGTGGCACCCTTGGAGCACATAGTGCGTCCTGAAGGGAATGTCGCGCAAAGGAAACAAATGAGGCAAGTGGCACCCTTGGAGAACCTAGTGCATCCTGAAGGGCACATCGCATTGTTAATGATAAATGAATGAACCTAGATGGCCTTAGGACAAATAATGTGATAAGAAATTTTTAAAACAATTTCCCTAATAAATTGTCGCCCAACACGAAAATTAAGTTCTAGGTGTAATCTTTGCTGGTAGTAAAATTTTACCTTTTTATAAAATAAAATAAAATGAATAATAATAATAATAATAATAATAAACATATATAATAATAATAATAATAATAATAAACATATATAATAATAATAATAATAATAATAATAAAGATAATCTTCATTAACCTTGTGACAAGAAGGGGGTAAGCAATTAAAGTGTTTTATAAAAATCTTTTGGGATAAAAACTTAAAAAGGGGAATGATTGTTTTAGTTTTATGCTAATTAAAAATTTAATTCATTAAAAAAGGGGGAAGAAGGGTAAGTTTTTGCATATGACTTTTTGATTTTAATTAAAAAGGGAAAAAGGGGAAATCTAAAATAATTAGGAAACTAGGAAAAACAAAAACCTTAAAAGAAAGGGGAAACATTAGGAAAAAGCAGTTAGTCCAACTTAGTAAGGTATCTACCATTTAAGAAATTTCTAATTTAAACTGAACTAGCAAATTAATAATGGGGAAAGTCATTAAAACCTGTAAAGGAATTTGGGGACACCTAGGAGCGATTCTAGGAGTGACTCTAGGTGGGTGAGGGAAATAAGGGTAATTAATTAATTAAAGAAATTAATTTATGGAGGAATGAAGGGGATGGGTGACACTTGTACGGGGAGGATTTTTAGGGATTAATTTATTAAACATTAATTTACATGGGATTTTGGGAAGGTAAAGGAGTTTGAAACTCTATATAATGGAGGGAGGAGAAGGAGGAAGGATATCTTCTATTTGCGTAATGTTACACTGTAGAAATCTATACTTGACTGACTTAGCTTGTGGGAGTTGGGATACCCATCTTGGTGAGGAGTGGTAGCTCGGCCTTGCGAGGTGAGTTGGGAGCTAGCTGATTCTTGGTTAGTGTGCATGGCCCCTTTGCGGCTCAGGGGACTAAGGTGGAAGAAGAGTATCCCTAGCATTGGCTGGGAGGTACCAGTGAAGTCTTGTCGGTTAGTAAACGGGAGTTGCACAGAGCGTGCGATACATCAACTCAGAGCGGGCAATCAGAAAACAATACACTTTCTTTATTTTTGCATGGTAGATTGTAGTAGGATTTATGCTTTGGATATGCATGTTTAATTGGGTAAGTAAATTTATTTTGTTAGCTTTATAATTGTTGACTGTATTTTTCCATAGCCTATAAGTCGATGATTGATTAACTCCCATGGGCTTTGATTCCCAGCATGTCTTTACCGTCCTGTGGTGTATTGATTTGTGAATATTATGGTTGTTTTTGCCTTTTGTCCCTAGCTCATCATTCCTCTCCTGAGCAATCAGTTAAGAGCCTAATCTACAGTCGTCGCTTTGGTGTTAATAGACCTATGGATCTCAATGCCCTGCTTTTCTATGCATGGATGATGAGAGAAGGACGTTCCTGTCAGTCGTCTACCTCTGTTATTGTCCTTATCTAATTGTTTGACTTGCGCCATCTAGCAAATACCTCTGCGTATGGATTATCTTGCGTCCTTGTTGGTTTTTCTCTGTGCCTTGACTGATAGAATCCCAACAATCATTTCAATGACTTTTTCCATTGGATCCTTGTGTTTCTCTTACTGTTGTTTGCATTGTATTGGTATTCTGGAAATGGAAAAATGATTTGATTCCCTATCTGCATTTTTATATTTGGTATTCTGGCAGTGGAAAAACGATTTGATTCCCTATATGCATTTTTATATTTGGTATTCTGGAAATGGAAAAACGATTTGATTTCCTGTCTGCATTTTTGTATTGGTATCCTGGAAATGGAAAAACGCTTTTATTTGTTATTCTTGTCTGCGTTGTATTGGTATTTTGGCAATGGAAAAATGAATTGATTTCATGTCTGCATTTTTGTATTGGTATCCTGGAATGGAAAAACATTTTTATTTGTTATTCCTGGCTACGTTGTGTTGGTATTTTGGCTATGGAAAAACGATTTGATTCCCTGTCTGCATTTTTATATTTGGTATCCTAGAAATGGAGAAACGTTTTTTTTGTGATATTCATGTCTGTGTTGTATTGGTATCCTGGCAATGGAAAAAATAAATCATTTCCCTGTATGTGTTTTTATAATTGGTATCCTGGTAAGGGAAGGGCGTTTTGGTCATTACTATATGAATTGGATTTGGCATTTGGGCAATGAAAAAGGGAAATCACGATTTTTCCATTTAAAATGTGTCTGAGATTGCCATTGAAGTGCCCACATTTTTGCTTTTAAAAGTTGATAGAGATTGTCGTTGAATGCCCACATTTTTTATTTTAAAAGTTGACAGAGATTGTTGTTGAATGCCCATGTTTTTGCTTTTAAAAGTTGACAGATATTACTGTTGAAATGCCCATGTTTTTTCTTTTAAAAGTTGACAAAGATTACTATTGAAATGCCCACGTTTTTTTTTTAAGTTGACTGAGATTGTTGTTGAAATGCCCACATTTTTTATTTTAAAAGTTGACAGATATTGTTGTTGAAATGACCACGTTTTTGCTTTTAAAAGTCTACTGAGATTGTTGTTGTAATGCCCATGTTTTTGCTTTTAAAAGTTGACAGAGATTGTTGTTGAAATGACCACGTTTTTGCTTTTAAAAGTTGACTGAGGTTGTTGTTTAAATTCCCATGATTTTGCTTTTAAATAAGACCGAAATTGTTGTTTAACTTCTCACGATTTTTCTTTTAAAATGAGACTGAGATTGTTGTTTAAATGCCCACAATTTTTCTTTTAAAATGAGACTGAGATTGTTGTTTAAATGCCCATGATTTTTCTTTTAAAATGATACCGATATTGTTGTTTAAATGCCCACATTTTTCCTATTAAATGTGTCTGAGTTTGATGTAAATAACCATGGATTTGCCCCAAAATTTTTTTTCACTTCCGCTTCACTTGTAGTCATAACGAAGGGGTCGTTACATATGGTATCAGAGCGGGTTCAACCCGTGACTTAGGATCACTACAAATTTCATTGATATCATTGATTATAATGTTTCTAATTAAGTTGACTTGTACTCATGCAGGTAATCATGGTTAGAGGACGTCGCAGAGGTAGACGACAGGGTGCTAGGGGAGGAGGCACGATGCCTCCAGTAGCATCCACGCCTGAGGGGTCTAACCCCCAGGGAGACGAACAGGTTGTCGAGTAGGAGAAGATAGCAGTAGGTGATGTGGTCAGAATGATGAGATCTTTTCAACGCATGTCTGAGGCACTAATCAATCGTTTGGATAGAGATGAGGCCAGAGCGTCGGCACCCCCTGAGGGACCACCGCATGCTCCGGTCAGTACTGGTAGCATTCATCGTGAGCTTGAGAAGGTCAAATTTCTCAATTTATTTGGTGCCCCAGACGACGCAACCATCGAGGCATGGTTGGATAATATGGCAATGTGCTTTGCACTTCACGACTATACATCCAACATGAAGGTCTGCATGGTAGTCTTTCAACTGAAGGGGACTCTCTTCTATGGTGGAAGACGCTCCTACCGCAATTGAACATGGCCCTCGAAGACATGTTGTGGGAACTGTTTGAGGAACGGTTCCGAGAGAGGTACCTATCATAGGAATTCATTGAGCGTCATCTCAACGAGTTCAATGCCTTACGACAGGGCATTCGTATGATGCCCGAGTATAGGCTTGTTTTATGTGTTAGAAAAATAGGACTGCGGAGCAATAAAATAAAAAAAATGAGGAAACAAAACACAAAAGATACACAATACAATAGAGACACAGATTTACGTGGTTCACCCAATGTGGGCTACGTCCACCAGAGAAATTGCCAGGTCCTTCCTTTATTATTATCCAGCATATGAAGGGATACAACCTACAACAAACCCGTTGTAACTTCCTCTTCTTTTTCTCATAGTCTCTTATCTCAGAATACAATATTCACCATCAACCATAGCCGTAATACATTTCCCTCATAACAGAGGGTTTACTTCTAGAGAAAAAAACCCTAACATAATTTCTACCATTAGATCTGCGACCTTATAATAAACAGTCTAGATTTACAATGAAATTACAATATACATTTACAAGGAAATTTTTCCTTTGGGGGCTTCATCCCCGAACCCCCATCAAGGGACGCTTCCCTCGAACCCCCCATCCGAGGGGATAGCCCCCCTAGACCCCATAGAGGAGGTACCCCCCCTTTGCACTCCCCCGCATGGAAAAGTGTACATACTTCTGGGGTGTAAAGTCTTCATGGGTTATAAACATAGTTGAAAGCAAGGACCTCTAAATCAGGAAGATAATCAGACTCCATAACCAACAATCTCCCACTTGGAGACTGATCTTAACAACTCCACCGCTGCTATATATGCTGGACTCTGAACCTTATTGGACCTGAAAAATTTCTCATCTTCATCTTCATTCTTGAAGACCAACTGAAACTGAGCAGGAACTCAGTTTCTCTTTGGTTACTCCTTTTGTTAACATGTCTGCAGGATTCTGGCTAGTGTGTATCTTTTCCAAATTCAAATGTCCATCTTCCAAGGTGGATTGTATGAAGTGGTACCTCAACTGTATATGCTTAGTCTTTGAATGGAAGGCCGAGTTCTTTGCAAGATGAATTGCACTCTCACTATCATAGTACAACCTTCTATTCTCCTACTTCTTTCCCAATTCCTCCATAAACCTTTGTGATCCAGGTGGATATCAGTGGCCACCCACCTTTTCCAACTGGCCCAAAACATGTTTCTGGCAATTTTGGTAATTTACTATTTTTAGCAGTTTTTTCGGGTCCTAAACTTCCGGGGCCATTTTGAGGCCCTAAACGATGTTTTTTTGGGTATGTTTCTCTCGCAAAATAACATCTATGATGCTATTTTGTCTCTAGCATTGCAGGCCTCGGATAGATCTTTCCAACGAGCTATCATACCCCTAAAACGAAGATCGTATACAAAAGTTACGACCCGAGGAAGTTGATGCACTAACTTACCTAAACGGGGCCCACATGACTTTTGGCGCTTCATCTCCCAGGGTTAGGTTTTTGGATGTCTCGGGATTTTGTCATTCCTGCTTATTGTAAAAAAGGCCTTCGAAGCCTCATTGTAATCATCTTCTTGCAAATGTGAGTAGTCGTCACATCTCTTCTCAAAGATAAGCTGCCACCATTCTAGCGAGTCTTTCACTCTGTATTTTTATAGTCTCTGTACATTTCTTTCATTAATAGAAATTGTGTATTACTGTATATCTGTGTTTATGGTTGCATCTCCGATACATTTATGTTATATTATTTAATATCTGCGATATCTCTATGCATTTCTTTATTATATCTCCAATCTCATTTCGTGCCGAAAATAATCTAGATCAGTGGTATCAGAGCAAGCTACTCTTGATCGTTTTTCAATGCATGTCCCCGATGATGTCCGAGTATAGCAAGCTGGGTCTCGCGCTTGTCTCTCTTAAAGACAATCGCTCTCACACACCCAAGAAACCCTCAATGGCAGAAGAAAATAAAAACGACGGAGCAGACGATCCTATCAATTTGTTGCTTGAGCAAGCTCTCACGCGACATAGGGATGAAATGATGGAGAATTTTGCCCACATCCTTCAACGCCTGCCAATAGCATCAGGGGCATCTTCATCAAGCGACCACTTTGGAGGCACCTCGCCTTTCAAGGTACAGGTTAATTTTGATATTCCCGTATTTGAAGGTCAAATAGATGCAGATGCCCTAGATAAATGGTTAAATCTACTAGAAGGTTATTTCTCTGTTCATAATTTTTCCGACAAGGAAAATATCACCTTTGCACTCCTTAAGGCTCTCCCCCATGTCAAACATTGGTGGGAAACTTACTGGGAGTAGAGTTCCACAGAGGATTCTAGAATATATGGGGCTGAGCCCACTTGGGATTTTTTTGTGGATGGGGTAAAGGAACAATACTACCCTGTTGGAAACTATGAGGACCAGTACATGAGATGGACCACACTGCGGCAAGAAAGGGGCCAATCAGTTTCAGAGTTCACCAATAGCTTCCATACCTTGCGCACCAAGCTGGGTATCAAAGACTCTGAACGAAATTTGGTTCTGAAATACCGTGGGGCTCTACACAGATACATCCAAACTGAAATGGATTTCCTGGACATCTCATCATTCGGTTCTGCCTATCGATATGCTGTTAAAATCGAGCATAAATTTAAGCACCAGAACAAATGGGAGTTCAGGTCTACAAATCCACAACAACCAAAGTATGACAAAGATAGCCCTAACAAACAGTCTCCTGAAAACCAATCCAAGCCACAGGAAAAGAAGGGTCACGGGAAGACAAAGAAGGATACCAGAAAATGGTGTGGTTTCCACAAAAGCCCCTGGCACAACACCGATGAATGTCGCTCAAAACAGTCATTGGTGGCTGAGATCAAAGACAAGGAGCCGAACCCTGATTCAGAATCTGATTCTGAAAATACTGGTAAAAGACAGATCATCGATCCATACCCCACTGTTATTGTCACGACCGCAACAATTCAACCAGAAGAACCAACAGATCTAGAAGAGGGTGAGCACCTTTTTCATTCACAGATGTGGGTGAAGGGGACCCCGCTGCATTTTATTGTTGATAGCGGAAGCCAGAAGAACCTTATCTCAGCAAAGGTCGTCAAACAGTTGGGATTGTCGACAACACCACACCCACAACCATACAACATCGGGTGGCTTCGCTAAGGACGAGATATTCGTGTCAACCAGTAGTGTCAATTGTCATATGGCATCCAACCCTTCAAGGATGAGGTATTATGTGATTTTTCCCCACTGGATGTTTGTGATGTTCTCTTGGGACAGCCATATATGTGGAAATTCCATGCTATCTATGAGTCTCGACCCTGTAGTTTCATTATTACTCCGGGGGGTCATCTCTACAGGATACCAGAGGTAGTTCCAACTACTGCCCCACCTAAACAGTGCCGCAAGGTAGTATCTCATACTACAAAATTCATCTTCTCCACAATCTATTCAAAACGGGAACAAAAGGATACTACAACCACTACAGCCTCGACCCAAGCACGTTCTATCCACCAGAAGCAGGTCGACAAGGTTGCAGCAAAGCACAAAGATTCCTTCTGCACACAGTCATCTCATGTATCCAAACGGGTTAAAAAGGTCCAACCCTTCCAGCCACAGGTTCGTGACGACCTTCAACAAACCAAGCAACGAGACGATTCCAACAAGGCAAGAACCTCACCAAGATTCAGATTCAACAATCGCTTTCCCCTCTCCCCCGGGAACTCAACGCAATGGAGACCATTGCTTCCTAAGGAGGGAGGATTGATCCAGGTGGATATCGGTGGCCACCCACCTTTTCCAACTAGCCCAAAACATGTTTATGGCAATTTTGGTAATTTACTATTTTTAGCATTTTTTTCGGGTCCTGAACTTCCGGGGCCATTTTGAGGCCCTAAACAATGTTTTTTTGGGTATGTTGCTCTCGCAAAATAATAGCTATGATACTATTTTGCCTCGAGCATTGCAGGCCTCAGATAGATCTTTCCAATGAGCTATCATACGCCTAAAACGAATATCGTATGAAAAAGTTACGACCTCGGGAAGTTGATGCACCAACTTATCCAAATGGGGACCACATGACTTTTGGCATTTCATCTCCCAGGGTTAGGTTTTTGGATGTCTAGGGATTTTGGCATTCCTGCTTATTGTAAAAAAGGCCTTCGGAGCCTCATTGTAATCATCTTCTTGCGAATGCGAGTAGCCGTCACATCTCTTCTCAGAGATAAGTTTCCACCATTCTAGCGAGTCTTTCACTCTGTATTTTTACAGTCTCTGTACATTCCTTTCATTAATAGAAATTGTGTATTACTGTATATCTGTGTTTATGGTTGCATCTCCGATAGATTTCTGTTATATTATTGAATATCTGCGATATCTCTATGTATTTCTTTATTATATCTCCGATCTCATTTTGTGCCAAAAATAATCCGGATCACTTTGTAACCAAATCATCTCTTTACTAGCCTCTGTAGCAACAACATACTCTACTCTATTGTTGAAAGTGAAACAACCTTTTGCAGTTTTGAAATCCAACTTACTGTTGTTCCACCTATAGTAAAAACATACCCTGTGGTGCTCCTCCTGCTGTCTTTATCCCCTGCCATATCTGAATCAACATATCCCTATAGAAAAGTGTCTGAATCTCCAAAACATAATGCATGAGTAGCAGTACCTCTCAAATACCTGAGAATCCACTTTACTGCCTCCCAATGTTCTTTACCTGGATTGTTCATATACCTGCTCACAACTCCCACTGCATGTGCAATATTTGGTCTTGTGCAAACCATTGCATACATCAAGATTCCAACTGTTGATGAATAAGGGACCCTGGACATGCATTCTATCTCCTCCTCCTGTGACTTGGGACACATTTCCTTAGTTAATTTGAAATGGCTGGCCAAAGGTGTACTAACTGGTTTTTCATTTTGCATTCTAAACCTCTCCCACACCTTCTCTATGTACTCACCCCGAGACAATGTCAATTTGCGATTTTTTCTGTCTCTTGTTATTCTCATGCCAAGGATTTTCTTTGCAGGACCCAAATCCTTCATCGCAAATGAATTGGCTAATTTCTTCTTGAGCATATTTATATCCTGCATATTAGACCCTACAACAAGCATGTCATCTACATACAATAGCAAGATAATATAGCTTCCATTTTCTAGCCTTTTAAAATAAACACAGTGATCGGAATGACATCTACTATAACCTTGTTTTGTCATAAACCTGTCAAACTTCAAATACCACTGCCTTAGAGCTTGCTTTAGGCCATACAATCTCTTCTTAAACCTGCATACCAAATTCTTATTCCCTTTGACCTCATACCCCTGTGGTTGCTGCATATAAATCTCTTCCTCCAAATCCCCATGGAGAAAAGTTGTTTTTACATATAACTATTCAAGATGCAAATCTTCTACTACCACAAGACTTAAAATAGTCCTAACTGAAGTCATTTTAACAACAGGAGAAAATATTTCATCAAGATCTATACCTTTCTTTTGTGAAAGCCCCTTTACAACAAGTCTAGCCTTGTACCACTTTTCTCCTCCATCTTCTTCCTTCAACTTGTAAAACCATTTATTCTGCAATGCTCTTTTTCCCGCAGACAACTAAACCAAGTCCCAAGTCAGGTTATTTTCCAAGGAATCCATTTCCTCTTTCATGCCTTTCTCCCACTTCTTTTTGGTGTCTACCTGCATTGCCTCTTCATAACATTCCGGTTCACTATAATCAATCAATAATAAATAATACAATGAAGGAGAGTATCATTCAGGGTTTATACTTAACCTGGTAGATCTTCTAACAACACTTGTAGGTGTTTGAGGTACCTGTTGCTCCTATTGTTGTACATTTTGATTTTCAGGTTCCTTAGGAATTTCTTTTTCAGTGATCTCATCAAGCACTGTGTATTCTTTTTTTTCTTCTTCCAGTTTCTTTCCCTGCAACTGATATTTTTACATGACCTTCTCATTGAATATGACATCTCTACTCCTAATGATTTTGTTATTTTCATAATCCCATAATCGATAACCAAAATCATTAACACCATATCCAATAAAGGTACACTTCTTGAATTTAGACTCAAGCTTTGTTCTATTTTCTTTATCAATATGGACAAATGATTCACAACCGAAAGTTTTCAAAAAGCAATAGTTTACCTTTTTTCCTATCCATTCCTCCTCTGGAATTCTACCATCCAAAGAGATTGAAGGTCCTCTGTTTATTAAGTAAACAACAATATCTACAACATCATCCCGGAACTGTAAGGGCAAACCAACATGCAATCTCATACTCCTTGCACGCTCCATGATTGTCCTGTTCATCCTTTCTGACACACCATTTTCTTGTGGTGTTCTTGGAACTGTCTTCTCTCTATGAATCCCATGGTATGAATAGTAATCATTAAACTCCTTGCTTCAATATTCACCTCCATTATCTGATCTAAGACATTTCAAACTTTTTCCTGTCTCATTCTCAACTTAAGCTTTCCATTTCTTAAAAGTATCAAAAACATCAGATTTTTGTCGAATGCAATAAACCCAAGTTTTCCTAGTTGCATCATCAATAAAAATAACATAATAATGAGAGCCACCAAGAAATGATACCTGAGCTAGTCCCCATACATCTGTATGCACAAGCTCTAACCTTTCATTCTTCTTTTATTTACTGACTCTGAGAAATATGACTCTCATTTGTTTTCCATAAACACAATGCTCACATAAGTCCACCAGAGAAATTGCCAGGTCCTTCCTTTATTATTATCCAACAAATGAAGGGATACAACCTACAACAAAATCCATTGTAACTTCCTCTTCTTTCTCTCACAGTATCCTCTCTCATAATACAATACTTGCCATAATGCATAGCCACAATACATTTCCCTCATAACAGAGGGTTTCCTTCAAGGGAAAAAAACCCTAACATAATTTCTACCGTTAGATCTGCAACCTTATAATGAACGGTCCAGATTTACAATGAAATCACAATATACATTTACAAGGCAATTTTTCCTTCGGGGGCTTCACCCCTGAACCCCCCAGCTGGGGGGGTATCCCCCCCCGAACCCTGTAGAGGGGGTACCCCCCCTCTGCACTCCCCCACGAGGAAGAGTGTACATACTTCTGGGGTGTAAAGTCTTCATGGGTTATAAAAATCGCTGAAAGCAAGGACCTCTGAATCAGGAAGATAATCAGGCTCCACAACCAACATTATGGAGATGCTTCGATATACTCCGCACCTTAATACTAAGAAACTTAAGGTCAATAGGTTCATGTTCGTCCTTATTGGCAGATTATGTGCAAAGGTTAGGATTTTGATGCCTTGAACCTTGCATGATGTTGTCCAGAAGGCCCTCATAGCAGAGGAGGATCTTATCAGTAGGGGTCAGAGCAGGACTCCAGCGAAATCAATAGGGCAAGTGTCATCTGGTGCACAACAGCATTAGGCACTAGCCAGACATACGCTGGGATATCGTGGCTTCAAAAGGGGATCCACTTTCACTACATGTTGGCGACTGGCGCCTCAATAGTGGACACCTTATCAAGGACCACAGCATCAGCGGCAACGTCGTCTGCAGCAACAACAATTTAGGCATGTTCTACAGAATAGACCAGGATTACAGGCCAGTGGGCTGTCATCTTCTACTTTGGGTACTAGGAGTATTGGACCGAAGAAGGGGTGTTGGACATGTGGGGAGCCACACTACCATCGCGACTGCCCAGTGGAAAGGACTAGAGCGTCTGGATCAGTTGGACCCACTGCCATGGGAGATATTGGCAAAGACCATCAGATTCATGCAGCAGTGAATAACCGTTAGGCTGAGCCCCAATCGACTGTGCTCGAGATGTCAAGTATCGTCGCTGACCAGACCCTTAGTATTTTGATAGATCCCGGTGCTACCGAGAGTTTCATTTCGGGTGCAGCACTAAAAAGGATTAAGGTAAAGGAAGTCAAACATGATGAGTTTATCTTCATAGAGATGGCTTTGGGAGCCAAACATAAGGTTGGAGGAAAGGTTACGTGATGTACCCTTAACCTGGGAGAGTTTGTCACCAGGGCCAACCTGTACGTCACAATCTTAGGATCTTATGATGTTGTGATTGGTATGGACTGGTTGGAATTGCATGAGGCTATAATCAACTGTAAGACAAAATGTTTGAGCTTGTTCAATGACGAGTTATAGAGACGTGTGATTGTAGGTTGGAACCAGGGATTTTCCCTGAGGTTCATCTCTTCCTTGCAACTATGGAAGAGCATGCGCAAGGGGTGCAAGCTTTATGTGATGATTGCGTTAAAAGAGAAGGGAGTAGCGGAAGGTCTAGAACACCTTCCAGTGGTGAAATAGTTTGTAGACATCTTTCCGAAGGAGTTACTTGGGATGCCACTGGAGAGGGAATTGGAGTTTACTATAGACCTAAAATTGGGGACTGAACCGATAGCTAGAACGCCTTATCGGATGTCGACCTTGGAGTTACAGGAGTTGAGAATGAAACTGAAAGAATTGTTGGACCTGTGACAGATACATCCAAGTGTGTCACTGTGGGGTGCTCCTGTTATTTTCATATGAAAGAAGGATGGGTCGTGGAGGCTCTACATTGACTTCCGTTAGTTGAACAAGGAAACGATCAAGAATCAGTATCCATTGCCGAGGATTGATGATTTGTTCGATCAAATGAAGGGTGCGACAACATTCTCAAAGATCGACTTGCGATTAGGATACCACCAGTTATGGATTAAGGAGGATGATGTCCCAAAGACCACCTTTAAGACAAGGTTTTTACATTACGATTTTACTGTTTTACCATTTGGACTGACGAATGCCCCAGGGGTATTCATGATTTTGATGAACGATTCCACGAGTACTTGGACAAGTTCATCCAAGTATTCATTGACGATATTTTGATTTACTCTCGAATGACGGAGGAGCATGACGAGAACTTGCGCTTGGTACTACAATGTTTGTGAGAGCACAAATTGTATGGGAATTTGTCCAAATGCTCATTTTATCAATCAAGGATTCACTACTTGGGGCATGTCATCTCCGACGAAGGTATCATCGTGGATCCAATAAAGGTCGAGGCTATTATGGAATGGCCTACTTTGACGACTGTCCTGGAAGTGCATGTCTTCATGGGTTTAGCAAGATACTATCGACGGTTCGTCGAGGGATTTTCGAAGATAGCAATTCCGATCACGAAATTGCAGAAGAAAAAAAAGAAGTTTGTTTGGACCAAGAAATGTGCGGAAGCATTTCGGAGGCTCAAGGAGATTTTGGTAGCAACACCGATACTAAAGGTCCCTGACACGGACATAGACTTGTTGGTATTCACTAACGCATCCTAGGAAGGCTTAGGCAAAGTCTTGATGCAAGATGGACGAGTGATCACTTACATCTCTAGGAAACTGAGAAGGAATGAAGAGAAGTACGCGACGCATGATTTGGAGTTATTAGCCATCGTATATGCCTTTAAGGTTTGGAGACACTACCTTGTTGGACGAAAATTTCAACTAAAGACTGACCACTATGGACTACAACACATCTTTATGCAATGCGACCTGAATGCGCGACGACGACGTTGGTCGAAATTTCTTAGCGAGTACGACTTCGAGATTACTTACATAAAAGGAACAATGAATTGAGTAGCAGATGCATTGAGTCAGAGACCACGCATATTTTCAGTGTTGCCTCTTCAAATGAATCTATGTGAAAATATTCTAGCTTTACAGCGTGACAATGACTGGTACAAAGAGGTCAAGGGTTTTATCAGACAAAACACAATGATGGTACCAAGATTTGAAGGATTTACGTTTGACGACGATGTATTACTGAGGTTTAAAAATTGGATTTACGTACCACCGAACGATGAGTTGAGGAGTTTGATCCTAAATGAGGCTCATAGAGCAGTATACATGGCTCACCCAGGAGTCATGAAGTTGAGAGCCGACCTTAAACCCTTATTCTTCTGGAAGGGAATGAAGGAAGATATAGTCAACTATGTGGCCAAATGTCTAGAATGTCAGCAGGTAAAGGATGAACATAGACATCTAGAAGGATTACTATAGCCACACGCTATTTCGAAATCGAAATGGGAGGTTATTTCGATGGATTTTATTATTGGATTTCCACTGACGGTAAGGATACATGACTCAATTTTCACAGGAGTAGACACTCTAACAAAGCGTGCTCACTTTATTCATGTGCATACAACGTATCAGGCACCTAACATAGCTAGAGTTTTCATCAGTGAGATTGTGAGGTTGCATGGCGTGCCTAAGAGGATTATATTCGATCAAGGAATAGTGTTTACCGGATGATTTTGGACGATTTTCCAAGAGTCCTTGGGAACCCAACTTAACTTCAGTACGACGTATCACCTAGAGACTGACGGGCAGACCGAACGAATGAACTAGACCTTGGAGGACATGTTTCGCATGCACGTGATGGACCAACAAAAGCGTTGGGAAGAATTCTTGGCACTGGTGGAATTCTCTTATAACAAAAGTTACCAAAGCACCATTAAGATGGCGCTTTTCGAGTTTCTTTATAGGCGATCATGTCAGATGCCTTTGAGTTGGGATCGGCTTGAGGATAGGGTCCTGGTGGGACCAGAAGCGATCCAAGAAATGGAAGAGAAAATGAAAACAATAATACACAGGATTAAAGAAGCGCAGGATCGACAGAAGAGTTATGTTGATGTGCACCATGTCGACCGTAGTTACGAGGTTGGCAATCGAGTCTTCTTGCGGGTTAAACCACATAAGAGTTCGATCAATTTTGGAAAGGGAGATAAACTCTCTCCTAGGTTCATGGGAACTTTCGATATTGTGGACAGAAAGGGGCTTGTGGCCTATCGACTAGCCTTGCCTGATTCGTTGAGGTGTATGCATGATGTTTTTCACGTATCTGTTTTGAGACATTATATTAGTGATCCTACACATGTTATTGTCATAAGTTCCTTGTAGGTATCGGATGAGGGGGCGCTCACGACTGAGCCAATATGCATCCTGGATCATCGTGTTTGACAACTACGACATCGAATAGTAGATCAAGTCAAGGTATAGTGGGACAACTATAGTCCGCACTCGACGACCTAGGAGGACGCATATGATATGTGCCAGCCGTTTCCATTTTTGTTTGATAGATAGATTTATGATACTGTGATACACATTATTTCAACACTTATACTGTGAAACTTCAGGATGAAGTTTAGACCAAGAGGGGGTGTATGTAACATCCCGCTCTTGCGCATTGAGCGAACTTATTCTTTGAGGACACTTTCTTGCAAGTGATCTAGATTATTATGCTATTAAAACATTGATTTTGATTATGAGGCATTATGGGTTGATGTCATGTTGTTTTGTTGCATTGACATAGACAAGTGATATTGACTCGGTGTTACTGAGTGTGCAGGATTTTGGACCTCGAGGGTGCAGAGGCATCGATGGAACCCCTTGGACTCCGGATCGAGTTGGGGAGTGAACTATTGAGGTTTGATTATTTTATATGTGATATTAGTGCATATGATTAGATGATATGATTATGGATATATTTTTGACATGATTCGTTGATGATGCAAGCTGACGATAGCTTGTCGACCAGACTCACATGTGGAGTAGAGGGGTCACGAACAACTACCAGAGATGTTGAGGGAGAGGTGTGGACAACAACCCTGCCACAACCTACTAGCATTCCCACCGTGGCTCGAACTATAGGTTAACGTTTACCTAGTTCGAGAGGAACCACGATGCTGTGAGGGAAGACCGCAACAGTCACTGACGATGATTCTAAGGGGTGCGCAATAAGGCGAGGGCCTTATTCCTTAGAGTCCCTTAGTCTCCCACAAGTTCACCTGGCAGAGTATTGACTCCAGGTATTTTTGATGTCTACCAAGTTAGTCAAGAGGCAAGTGGCACCCTTGGACCACATGGTGCGTCCTAAAGGGAACATTGCACAAGAAAAATGGAAAGAGGCGAGTGGAACCCTTGGAGCATGTAGTGCATCCTGAAGGGCACGTTGCACAAGGGAAACATATGAGGTGAGTGGCACCCTTAGCACACCTAGTGTGTCCTGAAGGGCATGTCGTGTTTTTAATGATAAATGAATGGACCTAGATGGCCTTAGGATGAATAACGTGATAAGAAATTTTTAAAACAATTTCCCTAATAAATTGTCGCCCAACACGAAAATTAAGGTCTAGGTCTAATCTTTGTTGGTGGTAAAATTTTACCTTTTTATAAAATAATAATAATAAATAAATAAAAATAAAAATAAAATAAAATAAAGATAATCTTCATTAACCTTGTGACAAGAAGGGGGTAAGCAATTAAAGTGTTTTATAAAAATCTTTTGGGATAAAAACTTAAAAAGGGGAATGATTGTTTTACTTTTATGTTGATTAAAAATTTAATTCATTAAAAAAGGGGGAAGAAGGGTAAGTTTCTGGACATGCCTTTTTGAGTTTAATTAAAAAGGAAAAAAGGGGAAATCTAAAATAATTAAGAAACTAGGAAAAACAGAAACCTTAAAAGAAAGGGGAAACACTAGGAAAAAATAGTTAGTCCAACTTAGTAAGGTATCTACCATTTAAGAACTTCCTAATTTAAACTGAACTAGTGAATTAATAATGGGGAAATTCATTAAAACCTGTAAGGGAATTTGGGGACACCTAGGAGCGATTCTAGGACTGACTCTAGGTGGGTGAGGGAAATAAGGGTAATTAATTAATTAAAGAAATTAATTTATGGAGGAATGAAGGGGATGGGTGACACTTGTACGTGGAGGATTTTTAGGAATTAATTTATTAAACATTAATTTAAATGGGATTTTTGGAAGGTAAAGGAGTTCAAAACTCTATATAATGGAGGGAGGAGAAGGAGGAAGGATCTCTTCTGTTTGCCTAACATTACGCTACAAAAATATATACTTGACTGCGTTAGCTTGTGGGAGTTGGGATACCCAACTCGGTGAGGAGTGGTAGCTCGGCCTTGCGAGGTGAGCTGGGAGTTAGCTGATCCTTGGTTAGTGTGCATGGTCCCTTTGCGGCTAGGGGGGATAAGGGGGAAGAAGAGTACCCCTAGCATTGGCTGGGAGGTACTGGTGAAATCTCGTCAGTCGACAAGCAAGAGTTGCACGGAGCGTGCAAGACATCAACTCAGAGCGGGTGATCAGGCAACAATACACTTTCTTTATTTTTGGATGGGAGATTGTAGTAGGATTTATTCTTTGGATCTGCATGTTTAATTGGGTAAGTAAATTGATTGTCTTAGTGTTCTAGTTGATGACTGAATTTTTCCATAGCCTATATCTCAATGATTGATTGACTCCCATGACCTTTGATTCTTGGCATGTTTTGACCGCCCTGTGGTGTATTGATTTGTGAATATTGTGGTTGTCTTCTCCTTTCGTCCCTAGCTCATCAGTCCTCACCTGAGAAGTCAGCCAGGAGCCCGATCTACATTTGTAGCTTTGGCGTTAATAGACCTATGGATCTCAACACCTTGATTTTTTGTGCGTGGATGGTGAGCGAAGGACGTTCCTGTCAGCCGTCTACCTTCGTTATTGCCCTTGGTTGATTGTTTGACTTGCGCCATCTAGCAAATACCTCTGCGTATGGATTATCTTGTGTCCTTTTTGGTTTTACTCTGCGCCTTGACTGATAAAATCCCTACGATCATTTCAATGAATTTTCCCATTGGATCCTTGCGTTTCTCTTACTGTTGTCTGCATTGTATTGGTATTCTGGAAATGGAAAAATGATTTGATTCCTTGTCTGCATTTTTATATTTGGTATTCTGGCAATGGAAAAATGATTTGATTCCCTGTCTACATTTATATATTTGATATTCTAGCAGTGGAAAAACGATTTGATTTCCTGTCTGCATTTTTGTATTGGTATCCTGGAAATGGAAAAAAGATTTTATTTGTTATTCATGTCTACGTTGTATTGGTATTCTGGCAATGGAAAAATGAATTGATTTCATGTCTGCATTTTTGTATTGGTATCCTGGAATGGAAAAACGTTTTTATCTGTTATTCATGTCTGCATTTTATTGGTATTCTGGCAATGGAAAAACAATTTGATTCCCTCTTTGCATTTTTATATTTGGTATCCTGGAAATGGAGAAATGTTTTTTTTGTGATATTCATGTCTGTGTTGTATTGGTATCCTGGAAATGGAAAAACGAAATCATTTCCCTGTTTGCGTTTTTATAATTGGTATCCTGGTAAGGGAAGGGCATTTTGGTCATTCTTGTATGCATTTGCATTTGGCATCCGGGCAATGAAAAAGGGAAACCATGATTTTTCCATTTAAAATGTGTCTGAGATTGCCATTGAAGTGCCCACATTTTTTATTTTAAAAGTTGACAGAGACTGTCGTTGAATGCCCACATTTTTTCTTTTAAAAGTTGACATAGATTGTTGTTGAATGCCCATGTTTTTGCTTTTAAACGTTGATAGAGATTGTTGTTGAAATGCCCACGTTTTTTTATTTTAAAAGTTGACTGATATTGCTATTGAAATGCCCACGTTTTTTCTTTTAAAAGTTGATCGAGATTGTTGTTTAAATGCCTACGTTTTTTCTTTTAAAAGTTGACAGAGATTGTTGTTGAAATGCCCACGTTTTTTCTTTTAAAATTTGACTGAGATTGTTGTTTAAATTCCCACAATTTTACTTTTAAAATAAGACCGAGATTGTTGTTTAACTACCCACAATTTTTCTTTTAAAATGAGACTGAGATTGTTGTTTAAATGCCCATGATTTTGCTTTTAAAATGAGTCTGAGATTGTTGTTTAAATGCCCACGATTTTGCTTTTAAAATGAGACCGAGATTGTTGTTTAAATGCCCACATTTTGCCTATTAAATGTGACTGAGTTTGACATAAATAACCATGTATTTCCCCCCCCAAAAAAAATTGTCTGAGTTTGTTGTTGAAGGGACATGAATTTTCTATTTAGAATGTTGATTGTGTTGATTGTTGAATGACCATGGGTTGATCCTTTTGCAGTTTGTATTCTATTCTTATTCTCCTTCAATTTGAGTGTAGCTAGCCTTCTCACTGCCAAACATTAATTGCTACAACCATGTTATTGGTTAGATTAATTGCTATGTAACTGCCATGTTAATTGCCAAGCTAATTGCTACAACAATGTCAAAGGACAATAGTTTCCTTCTTAATATTAATTGCCATAGCGATGTCAATTGCTACAATGATGTTAACAGTCAATAGTTCTCTTCTTAATGTTATAGACAACTAGTTATTTTTGGTACGAATATCTTAGATAGACGACATGTGTAATTTAATTGATTACAAGTGTGATATTGTAGAATTTTACATTGATGTGGCTAATGTACTTATATTGTCATTTGATAGTTAGATGGTAATTTCGGGGATTACTTAGAATTACCTTTTTAGATGGTGATTAATGGTTAAATGAGTTTAGGAGTATTGACCAAAGTATAGATTAATCTTGCTAAATTAAATTGTAGTTAATGATTAAATCATAATGCAGTATTGCCGAACTGATTCGTGATTAAGGTTATTTCGATTGAAATTAATGCTTGATTGTATTGTAGAATTGTCGATTGATTCGAAGGTGATGTTATTTAGATTGAAAGTAACGACTATGGTGTAAAGTAGAATGACCGATTGGATTGTATTAATTGTTAATCAGTTGATAAGTTAAAGACTAAATTATAATTTAGACTTGCTAAATTTCAATGGATACTCAATGTCAAAACAATTTGTAACTGTTGACTAGTTTAGACTTGATGAATGGGTCGGGTGGTTGACGAAGCCGTGACTTCCCTAGTATTCATCCTCTTGTGTCTCATCGACTTTTTGTGTGGGGTGTGGGTACAGTCTCCCTGTCAGTATTCGATTCCTAGCGTGTCGGATTTTTCTAAAGTACTTAGTCTAGATAAGATGTGTTGCGCCAAGGTTATTGACGTATCTGTCACCTGGGGACGACATGATTCCTGATGAGGGGATCATGGCACGCCCTATTTGGATAGTGGAAAGTGATAACTTGGCCGGATTCGGTGCCTTCCGTGTGAGTGTTGTCGAGTGTTGTAAGTTTTTTTTTGCACACGGGTTGAACGGCTTCAGGCGTTTGGTTCACGTGCCTTAAGGTTGTAGTCTTTGTTCGTCAAGGTCGTTGTGTCGGGAGGGGGATGTTGTTCCTTGGCTTGTAGGTGTGGTCCTGTTGTGTCGGGAAGGTAGTCGTTTCTCCTTGTTTTAATGCATGTTTTGCTCTGTTTCTCCTGTGCTAGTGCGTTGAGTCATAGTTTCCTTTTGCCTGGACTGCATGCTTACGTTTGTCGTTAGTGGTGAGGTAAATTGTTTTCGTCGTTGCCTTCTTTCCCTAAAAAAATAAAAGAATAAAAAATGCACTTATGCTTCGCTTGTAGTGGTAACGAAGGGGTCGTTACACCCTGAAGCGAAATGGAACAACATGAGGGAATGCATGAAAGAGAAAGGGGTTCATTTCTTTGGATTGTGTAGGATTATGGGGAAGAACAACTTGTTGGTTGGAACTACTGCCGGAAATATAAAATTTGAAGATCATTATACATTTTTTGGTTTGAAATTCCTATGCATGCATGTTTTATTTCAAGCCAGAGTGTTTATGTATATAAGAAATTGGTTGGATTACCTGTGCTCTTTGTGTTTTCTGCATAAATTATATTCCATTGTGTATATTTGTCTATGTATATAAGAAATTGGTTGGATTACCTATTTAATTAAAGATAAGTGCTCTTTGTGTTTTCCGCATAAATTATATTCCATTATGTATATTTATCTCTGAGATGTATTTTTGTGGGCATGCTTGCTGGTTATTTTTGTACATGGCACGTTGTTCATTCCTTGGATGGTTTATCATGAATATTGATTTCTTCTTGTGTGGTTATTACATTCTTTCATGCTTAATTTCAAATTAATTATTATCATAATTCGAAATCTGATTTGAAGTGCATTTTTGAGGTAGCGTGCCTAGCTTGTTGGTGGTTGGGTACGTCACATTCTCCAACACCAACCAGAAGGAGGCACTAACCCCCTTTTTATAGGCTCCAACTTGAAGGAAGCTACAACTTCCTAAATTTTCCAGCTCCAACTAGGAGGAGACTCTAACCCCCCAGTTTATAGGCTCCAACCTGAAGGAAGCTCCAACTCTCTATATTCTCTAGCACCAACTAGAAGGAGGCTCCAACCCCCTTGTTTTAAGAGAACCAACTCAAAGGAAGATGCAGCTCCCCTGCAAGCACCAATATTCTATATGAGGACACCAATCTTCCCATGCACCACCCAACCACCCTTGTTTGTCAGGCACCAACCTGAAGGAGACTTCGATCTTCTTCCTTGCACCACCCTGCAACCCTTAAATATAAATGAGAGAATCAACCTCTCACTGTTATTGTCACTGATACTGATATATCACAATCATCAAATCTAGCTCCACTACAGCCGATACATCATCATCATCAAAATTGGATACACCATAACTGATACATCATCATGATAAAAAAATAGATCCACCACAACTGATATATCATCATCATCAAAATTGGATACACCATAACTGATACATCAACATCATCAAAACTAGATACACCATAAATGATACATCATCATCATCAAAAACTAGATCCACCACAAATTATACATCAACATCATCAACCTAGGTCCACTTAGAATCTAGGTCCACATAAATATCCTAGGTCCACAAGGGTCCACATATAAACCCCAACATCACTTCTTAAATTTATTATTGTTTTACCTGGAACACCTGTTTGACACTAGCTACAGGACTAGTCAAAAACCCTATCTTCCACATAATGTATCTCCAAAAATGAAATGACCCAAAAAATGAAATTTTTACCATATGTACCTTGATATTTCTTCTCAATATCCTCCAAGTTTCACTATCTGATATATTATAGAAAAACAATTATAGTGAAAATGGAAGGATGACCTTTAAAGAACATACCTCAGAACACATTATCACAAGAATTCATATTCCCTTGGAATTTCTCCCTTCACTTCATCTTTTTTAGAATATAGAAGATGGTGTGCTCGTTTTACCATTGACAATACCCTCGTCACCCAACCACAGGACGAAGCCTCCCTCTGAGCACCTTAACCTTGACTGAGAATTCCTCCGGAAGAAAACCCTAGGCTAGATAGCCAAACAAAGAGTAGCACATCAATCCCCAAGGATAGCGCATCACAAAAGACTGATCAGATGTTCCAAACCCTAGCCAAGAGATATCCAAGCCAATACTGAAACTAGCTGCTGCTGCAGCTACACCTGCAACCCTCCTCCAAACCTGCACACCAACTGCAACTGCAGTGCGCACCTACTGGGAAAAATGCAGTCCTTAGATGTTGTCAAATGAGAACTGGCACCCTGTATTTATAGTAATCCTACCAGTTTGTTGGGGCCGACTTCTCCTTCTGGGTATGTGTCTGTTCAGTATATTATTATTAATTCTGGCCGACTTCTTCTCTTGGAGGCTAATAGCCTAATATAAATTTTCTTCTTGAGACGACAAGGCTTCTAGGGTTATTAGCCAACTCATTAGGGTTTCTCTTGCTTCCCGAAGTCTTCTATTCTCGTCAGGTTCACATGTGGGGGTAAATACCTCTCCCAGCTACCATAATATTAACACTCCCTCCTAGCTAGAGAGGTATTTACAGGTAATGGACTTGAGCACAAAACATACCATTTACCCGGTAGCATCGATATAGTCATCTAGACTATTTCATGACTAGATCATGAGCATCACCATCACCATCAGCTGCATCATCTCTCGAAACCATACTTCATCTGAGTAGTTAGATATGATGCTAGATAAGTCACTCTCACCATGGAGTGATATAAGAGGAGTAAAAGCTCTGAACTGTTTTCCGTCTGGAAAATCTCTGTTCATCATTCATCTGAATGGTCATCTCCAATAATCTGCTGATAGTCTTCAAGGCAATTAGAAAAAGGATAGGACACACCTGTGTCTATTCATAGTAGTACACAACTACAATTCAGTGGTTAAATACCACATCAAGTAACACACAAGTACTTGATCAACAACGTATAGTTGCGAGCAGTGAAACACATTCACCACAGTAGTCCTCATCTATTGTCATATATTCTTCATAACAAACATCTGAGAGCATCCTGCATAGAAACAATGTTATGATAAAAACTGTATCATCTGGGCCAATCTTTCACTCATGTCTGTGAGATATAAAAGAATGTTTGCCACCACAGTAGTCTTCATCTACATAGAAACAATGTTATCATAAAAACTGAATCAACTGGGCCAATCTTTCACTCACGTCTGTGAGATCTGAAAGAGTGTCTGCCCTCAGTATAGAATACCAACAATGATCATCTGGGCCAATCTTTCACTCACGTCTATGAGATCTGAAAGAATGTCTGCCCTCAATATATAACATCAATAATAATCATCTGGGCCAATCTTTCACTCACATCTGTGAGGTTTGAAAGAATGTCTGCCCTCAACATAGAATATCAATAATAGGCTATCTGCCCCATTCTTC
>ML797501.1:173617-195614 GCA_009831015.1 Picea engelmannii
GGAAGGGGTTGGACCATGTGAGGAAGGGCGACCATTACCTTATTTACAGAGAAAATCTTGTAAAGGGGTTTCCATTTTGTAACCAGAGTATTTTTTGTTGAAGAGGTAGGTTTCTAGGCCCATGAGCATTCTCTCCAGGTGAGAGATTTATTTTCGAAGAGGCGGATTGTCATGCCCGTGAGAATTCTCTCCATGTGAGATTTTTTTTTTGAAGAGGTGCATTGTCTGACCCGTGAGCATTCTCTCTAGGTGAGAGTTTTGCTAGGAATTGTTCCCTGGTGTGTTGGGCATTAATTGCAGTGCTCTGATAATTCTTGCCCGGCCTGTTGTTGAAGCCCTACAAGGGAAGTGGGGCAGTCGAGGGACTGTTGAGCAGAGAAGGGGCACACTTCCTTGGGTGGGACATGCATGTGGAGAATGAGAGACTGTAGGCTAGTTGAAATAGTGGGCACCTTGGACTAGACAATTCTATTAATTATCAAACCTTATCCTGGCATTAGGAATCCTTTTTCCCTAATAGAGTTTAAGCCCCAAATTGGAGGTGACCTATATATGAGAAACATAGTCTGTTGTTGGGAGGACATCTGAGTTCTGCACTCATTTGGTGACTTTTCATAAAAGATAAGTTTCCTTTATGTGATTTTCTCATTTACTGTGTGCTTATTTATCTATGTCTGATATGGGTTTAATTCTTGTATGATGTCACATATAAGTAATTGTTGTCATTATGTATAATGTTGTTTTCACATGTAAGTGTGATGTTGATATTCAATATTTGTAGTTGTATATGTAGAGTATGATAGTTTTTATTAGTTATTCTTGTTAAGTTAACCTTATAATAATGGTCATGAGTCTCTGAGGCAAGGTTAGAATGGTCGTATGCATAGGGAAATACTATGTGCACATGAGAGGCTGGATTCACTTGTACGTAGAGGGAAGTAGTCTACACACATAAGGAGAGACGAATTTTCATATGACTCCAGAATGGTTGCGCACACAGTAGAGATCACATGTTTAGAATGGATTGCATGCACATTAGTATTGTGTTCTCAGTATTCTTGTGTGCACAATTTTATTGTGTTACTTCCATTTTTATAAGTTGTGTAAAAGAGGAAATTTAGTGTGGCGTGACCTAGCTTGGGGTTGAGCGTGTTACTTCACGTATTTATGTGAAGATCAATGTTATAGAGTAGAATATGCACACTAGATTTTGGAGTAGCATTGCTCGGTAGTAAGTTGGGTAACATTACATAATGGTATCAGAGCAGATTGGTAACGGGGATGTTACAATTTAGTATCAAAGCTTTAGTTTCAGCAATGAGCATGCATGGGCCAAGTTTCTACTTAAGGAAAAATTCGAACTGGTAAGTGGCCAAATTTGGAATTACAGCGTGGTCATGGTGCACCTAAAATAAGAAATGTGCAAGTGTGTGTGCTAAAATTTTGACATGGCAGGGTGTAGCACTAGAAATGAGTAGAAAAAAATGAGGCATCGGTGTGGACACTAAAAATTTGGGGCTACAAAGAGAAAAAATTGTGGTGGATGTTGTATAACAATGCACCACATTTTGAGGAAAAGAAGCGTGCATGACAAGATTTGCATAAATCCAACGCAAATGTGGAAAAACCTAGCCTAGTTAGGGTTAAGGTTTTTGGATGTATTGTAAGGTTTTCTAACCCATTTTTGTAATATAAATAAAGGGTATGAGGGAGATTAGGAGATCATCGATCATTATTATAGGCATCTATTGATCCGTAGAAGTATCTGTTTTGTTTTAGAGAACCTGTTTTAGAGAAGTATCCAAGCTATCACATGAACCTGTATCTGCTCATGTAAAACATGTATCATACCATGCATCAATTGTGTACCAACATGTGAACTATGACATGCATCAATAATAAACCATAACATCAACCATAGATACAACCTGTACCATATAGCATAGCATCAATCATGTATAGACCTGTGTCATATCATCAATGAAGTATCTCAAAGAACCAATGCATGTCCCTCATGCATATGCCACTATACAACATGAACTCAAGGATATGAACTATAACAACCATGTCATGTATTGAATTAGATATAAGAGTGCTCCTCACTCACCCAAGAAAGTAAGATATATCATATACCATATACCATGAAATGTGTCTCAACCATATACCATATCACTCTCAATCATTCCATGTACCATAAGATAAGCCTCATGTATATGCCAATATCAAAAATATGTGCCTCTAACAATGAACCATAACAACCATATACCAATTACCAAGAGTATGTCTCAAGCATGTAACAATATCACCTCAACCATATGCAATCATGTAATATCAAGGGCCTCCAAGACATGCCTTAAGCATGTGCCATACCATCCAAGATACAAACCTCAAACAAATACATAAAATGCATACCTATACTCATGAAAACCTTAAGCATACCATCTCACATCCTATAGAAATTATGTTGTACCATCAAACCTTGTTGAAACTCAACCAACCATTCTTCTTCAAATCTTTTCCTTAAGCCCGCGACCTGTCCTCCTACATCCTGTGGATGTATGTGACTTGCCCTCCTGCAGCTCGCATATGTACGCAACCTATCCTTATGTAGTCTACGGATGTACGTGACATGTCCTCCTGCAGCTCACATATGTATGCAGCCTATCCTTATGCAGTGTGCGTATAACCTCAGAAAACTAGGGTTTCTAGTTTTCTGCATCTCTGAAACTTTCACTCCTTCAGACTCCTTTTCTTCCTCATACTTAATATGTTAGATTCAACCTCATATTCACTAATAGATTTTCCAAAAGATAGACCATAATATTCATAAGACATATATTCAATGCAAGTGTGTGTATATAAATGAGAGACTCTTTTAGGTTTATTTATACTAATTCTAGGTAACCTCTTTCCTTATTTTAGGGGTTTCTTGTTACAACCAATTTACCCTTTGACCAATACTTGTAACCAACTAGGGGATTCTTGACCTCTTTTTGGGGATTTCAAATTTACAAGGCCATATCTCCCTAACTGTAAGGAACCACGTGGTGTTCCACATATCACCCGAAACAACACGACATGTACTATCCATATATGATAGTATTACCTTCAATTTCATTATCATTCATGTCCATATTCCTTAATCAAATCCAGGTCCCATAACCGCACCTTCAGGGCTACATGTAGACTATATCAAATGTACCCAACTAACTCATCATGAATATTGATCATACAAATATCAATCAACTGTCCAACATATCTCGACCTCTCTACAGGTTGACATCAATCTCTAAGATCACTCTCCAAGGGTTGGAATCAATGACAACCAATTTTCCAAACCAATTGTCCAATATATTTAAGGCATCCATCAATAGAACGTTAAACCATGCTGCCACATATGATCATCAAGCACTTTGGAATTTGAAAAAGGTCTGAAGGTAACATGGCAATTCCATCATAAAAATGTCAATGAAACATCATATGTCAAGAAGCATTATGAAGACAATTGGAAACATAAGATAAAAAGGGATAATCAACCTCCATCAAATATAATCATGAATCAATATTAAACCACCAACTCCTGCAAGGTAGTAAAATAATTAACATTGGGCTCAAGCAGTAGAGGATTATACATTAGGGATGAAAATTTTAGTAAGGGGCCCCTTTCCTTTCGCTTGTAAAAGAAAAAGTAAAGGGGGTTGTTGTGGCCTCTACACCAGGATAGGTAGAAATGTTATGTAGATAAGATAAGAGTGTCTAGATATTTAAAAGTGGGTGAACATGTGTTTTTAAAAGTGAAGGTGAAGAGAAGTTCACTAAGATTGGGAAGTTTCCCAAAGTTGGTAGCTAGATATTATGGAACTTTTGAAATATTAGAAAACATATGGCCAGTTTCATACATGTTAAGATTTCCTGCATCCATGATAGTAATAATGTATTTCATGTGTCATTATTAAATAAATATGTGCCTAACCCTAACCACATAATTGATTGGAATGTGATCTAGGTGAAGCACGAACACGATTTTTGGATGGAACCAATACACATCCTGGACCAGAAAGTAAAATTGCTCAAGAACAAGGACATAGGGATGGTAAAGGTTCAATGGAACTTCTATGTTCCTGAATATGATACATGGGAGCATGAATAAAACATGAGGGAAGAATACCCACAAATTTTCGACAATTTTGAAGAAAACAGAATGCAAGACTCCATTTTGATCAGCTAGAGTTCTAGAACCACATCTCAGAGTCCTAGCCAACTATGTTGGGGACCCTGATAAAATAATGGCTCATTCCTTGGGTTAATATTGATAAACAAATGGTACATTCCTTGGATTATCCCTGATAAATGAATGGTGCATTCCTTTGGTCTGCGAGTTGAGAGGAACACGAGATTATGTTTGGAACTATTGTCGGAGTTGTGAAATTGCAGAATTTTATTTTCTAAGTATTTTGATGTAAATTCACATATATTTATATATTGGCATAGTGTGAACCAAGGACGGCGCACAATTGTATGGGAGGAGGAACATAACATCCCCACTATAATCCCTAGTTTAATTAATGATTATGTAGATATAATGAGTGGTTACGGCCAAAGTGATGTAATATGTGAATTGTATTTCTATGTTTTAATAATAAAATGTGATGCCCATTGCTAAGGGGAAATGGACAAAGATGGGGGTTGAATTAATCCATAAGAGAGAGGAGGTTTTAAGAGAACGCCTAAGAGGGGGTCCAAGGGGGAATTACCCATGTATATTAATTCAACCCATTTTCCTAAAATTGCTATTGGTATATGAACCTTCTAATTCCTAATTCAGTGTTCCCAAAGACAATCATTGAATACATGTAAGAGGGTGGGTGTGAGTGGTCACATCCCATATTTATTGGGAGCATGGGGGGGATGAGTAAAATTAGCATGGGGAAGTGTGTGAGTTAAGAAAGCAAGCCAAATGAGAGGAAATTTGTATGGGTAGATACAACAATTATTTATTATTCAATTTTTGTGCATGAACAACAAGTAGAGAGAAAGAAAAAAAGCTTGGAGCTGGAACATCCATGGAGAGCGAATTATGGAACATAGTGGAGTGTTTTTGGAGCTAAATATTGAAGAGTTAGGTTTTCATTCCTGAACAGAGAACTCATGTTTGAGTTGCACTGTAATAGAAAGTGTTTGTTGTTGTTTGCTAGTAGTTTTTCCTAGGAGCAAGCTCCCTTGAGTTCCCATATGAGATATTCTCAGTTACCTATGCCAGAGAGACCTTTATAAATGAATGGGATGCTCAAGGGACTAATATTAGTGAAGGTGTACTTTCATTGGATTGGGCAGGTCAAGAGGAAGAGATCTAGTGGAAAATTGGGATAGTTGTAGGAGAATACCAGTGGGTTGTGATCTTTCTGAGCTATGAGTGGATAGTGAGAGACCACCCTCTTTTGTGGATTACTAGCCCCATCTCGGGGGTGACTTGATATTGGGATTTGGAACAACAGGTCTATGGTTGGGTGGAACATTCATCCCAAGTGTTGGCGATGGAAGTCACTCCTGGATTGCTAGCAAGAGCAGAGCCCGATGCCCATTAGTTTTATGTCACAGTGGTTTTTTATGGGTGATCAAATGGACAGAGATTCGGGGAAATGTCACTCTAACTCAAAGACTGGGTCCGGAATGTATGAAACAAAGGAGGTCTTGATTTAACTTCAATCAGTGGGTTGATTAAAAGGTGAATAGGTGGAAGATTTGATAAGAAGAGTGAACAAACTACTTCGGGTGACAGGCTTTCGATAATTTGTAGAAGAAAAACTCTGAAAGCGAGATCCTCAGGTTCAGGGTTTCGAAATACTGAAGAAGGGACTTGACTGGATTCTCCAATTCCAAGTCGTTCAGCGTTAGGAAAGTCACAAGGACTGATTAGAGGCAATGCGACTGTCACAKTGATCAAATTCTACATCATCCTATAACAGTTGCAACTCGACTGGATTCTCCAATTCCGAGCAGCTCTAACACAGTTTGAACAAAGACATGAAAGAAACTGACATTCATAAGGCAAGAAGTCTCAAGAGTTCATACATAACCAGAGATAACAGTGCTTCATTAAAGCTTTACAACTAGGAGCTATGCTCTACCATCGATAGATACAAAATGGCGAAAACGCATTCATATACTCAAAAACCACAACATCAACAAAATCAAGACACTACATTAAAATCTTTGCGTCTGCATGGCCTCTGACAATCTGCACCTGCAGTCTATGAATGATCGTGCACCTGCGGCGGACGCAATCGAACCTCTGACAACTCCGTAGGCGAATCGACGTGCTCTTAACTCGTCGCCGGACTTTCCCATTATGGCGGAGGCGATGTCTAACCACCACCAACTGCCTCAATAACTGCTTCGTGGGGATTGAGAACGGCCCGGCCAACTTGGTACTTTAGTGACGTGGAAGGCCCCTTGCGCTGACACCTAGGTTGGTTGATTGGCCTGATGAATATGTGTGGAGGCAGGTGCGAAGGATCAACGCATAATGAGGGGTGGTGGCAGCAAAGCTGTGAGGGTGGAATAAGGAGTGATGAGGTGTGAGGGAGGTGACAGGGGAAGCTACATGGCGGAAGACGATAAGCGGAGGGGGCAGGTGATGAGATATAAGGGGCACTCTTTGGAGGCTATCGTGGAAAGGAGAGGGACACATGGCAGGTGGTAAATGAATGATGAGATGGAGAAGGGACCACCTGGACTAAAGTGGAGATAGACAGATGACACATGGCAACGGGGGAGAGGCGGCTCAGGAACATGACATAACGGGGGAAGGGCCCACGTTAGTTAGACATAGAGCAGCTGAGAAGGATGGGGTCACGCGAGCGTCGTTGATCCGGGCTCTTAGATCTCGGCCATTGGGAAGCTGTGCACCCGATTCCAAACCCCCCCCCCTCGGCTTAAAGGTAGAAAGGCAAGGGGGGTCCGGAAATGCCTTGAGCGTTGTTGATCTGGGTGCTCCGATCAGGACCGTTGAAGAGATGCACCCTCGATTCTGGACCCCCCCTTCGGCTTTAAAGGTAGAAAGGCAGGGGGGGTCCGGAATCCTATATGCACCATTGATCCGGGCGCGCGAATCTCTGCCGCCCAGACTTGCTTGTCTCTTACCATAGGGGCATTAGCATTCCAAACTTAGGACAAGTGGGTTTTTAACCCATTCCTTTGCATTCTATCCCCCTTACAGGAAATATCGCTAACACCAAGCAACTAGTTGCACAATTGTTTTATAAAATATAAGTGTTTTATCTTATTTCTATTTGTATTATGATTTTATTTGTTGTGCAATAACTCGGTGTATCAAAATGGTTTATATGTTGTTTAAATTGAATTTAAAAGTTTCATTTCATTTTGTTTTAGCATGTTGAAGATGCATCTAAATAATGGTAACATTCAATAGTTAAATATGTATGTAATTCGTAGTTGTAAGCTAAAGGAAATTAAATTATCTGTAAAATTTTCATTTTTAAGAGTATTTCACGCCGTAATGTTCCTCGATGTGGCCAGGGGATGTTACAAAATGGATTGGGTTTTAGTACGTCTTTAGGAAACTGAACCTTTTTATTTTAGTCTTTACTCCTCCGAATGGTTATTCTTCCAATCACTATGGAGATTTTGTTGATGCCTCCCATGTCACAAACTTATTTCATTATTCATTCTTAAGTCTATGTTGTCCAAGTCACTTTTGCGCCATTATTTGTTCAAGGGAAGTTTTAGCCTGCATTGGTCACTCCTCAAAACTCTTGAATTTTTATGTTGTCCTTCTCATTGTCAAGTAATTCTTATAATATGAAATAATATTTGTCTTATACTCATCCCAGTATGGAATATCCCCATTAACTTCTTCCTGGAGGGTCAACTCTTATTGATTTTGACACATTTATTTAGAGTTTGACCTAGAGTAGCACCCTAGGCCTATTTACATAATTGATAGGTTATCTTGCACTCAACATATGGAATTACATCATTGGTCACTAACTAAGTAGTTTACCATTTGTTTGACATCAATACCTTATTCACACTTTGGGATTTGTGCAATACCTTGGATTCCATTTTCCTCATTGGTGGAATTTCTCTCTTCTGTTAATTATTTTCATTAGGAGTCATTTCTCAAAGGGTCCCTTCCATGCACTATTCCATTTGGCACATGTGAGAAACATACCCAGTTGTGTGTCTATTCAATATTTCATCTAAGTACTTCAAAATCTTTGGCCTTATTCTATTCCTCTTGTTGGATGATGGGGGATGCTTTAATTCCCTCCTTCTAGTGTATCTTTTCCCATCAAATTCAACTCATTTTCTTTGGGATTAGGATATAGAGTATTTTAGTAACTCGGGGCTTGTAGTCATCAGTGGTAGGTTCCCTCACTATTGAAAATGGAAACACATCAATGTCCTTTGATCGATACATTCTACAAGTGTTCGATGTTAGCGCATTCATTAACACTTATTAGAATGTACTAAGTACCTTGACACCTGATGGGTGTTCTATATGCACTAAAAACACACTAAAACCCCTCAATTAAATTGTCAACCCGGAGTAAGTAAAATTAGAGTTGTAGCAATATATATGCCAAGGTAGAAGGGCTGGAGGTAGTATAGTCTAACTAAATAAGTGGCTATCTAAGGGATAATCTATTCAAGCAAAGACTATTGATGATCAAACCCTACTTAAGAAACTTAAATTGATTACCCTACGTAACTTTTGAACAAAGGATCGATGGATAGTCCTAAGAAAGAAAATGAAAAACCCTACTTAAAGAAAACTAACTTAATCGTGACAATAAGAAAAAGCAAACTATCTACCTAATAAGCAATAACAACAACAAACTACTTTTAATTAACCTACTCAAATAAGCAACTATCCTATGAAAGCAAGTAAATAGACAAGCAACTACCCTATCAAAGAAAAATAGGCAAGCTAGCAACTACCCTATTAAAGCAAGACAAACAAGCAAACAACTAACTAATTAACCTACGATAACTTCTATAGCAAGTAAACTAATTAATATTACTCTATAAGCAACTAATTAAACTAAGAAGGAAGTGAACTCTATTCTTAAACTAAACTTCACAACTACTTCTAATTTATGAAAAGAAATCTACTAAAAATAATTATGATAATAAAAGGAATTAACAGCTAATATTTAACCTATGATAAGAAAACTATTCCTTAACCTACCAAAGAAAAAAAACTATCTATCCTACAAAAGCAAGGAAACTATCTTCTAATCTATGAAAGCGAGAAAACTCAAATATAGTGTTGATGGTTATGTGAATGTCTCCGGTGTCTTATAATATCACGATGGCATTTAACAATGAATGATAATTCAAGAGGGATAAACTCGATATTGACTTCGATAGCAAAGTGAAAAGTGTGAATTAGGCAATCTAGTGAAAACTTAACCATTATAGAAACAACATCAACTATCCTGCATATCCATGTGATTATTAATCATGCATTAATCATCAACAGTATAAAGATACTATTCTAGTAAATTCAATTGCATTCTATACTAATTAAACAAACTCGTACTACACTAAACTCAATAATCAACTTTGAATTGAAGTTGCAACTTAGATCTAAGAAAAAAATTGCATAAAGTAAACTAAACTAGTCCTATTTTAACAATTCAAATTGCAAAAGAGGAAATGCTCATAAAATAGAAATTAAATACTATTTCAGCATATGACAAGAAAGAAAAGGAGAAAACTAAATGACAATTTAAATAAGCAAAGCTAAATAAAAACTAATATACAAGCTGGAATTGAAAACTAAAGGCTAATAACTATCCATCCATCGAAACCCTGTCAAAGAAATCATGAATTAAAAACTTTGTTTTAAACTATGTTTTTATCATCTATTTCAGCATAAAAGAAAATATGATTTATCATCTAGTTATACACATGGTTAGTATATAAGCTTGCAAGCTAGTTCCTATTGATTACAAAGTCATTGCATACGAACACGATCCTTCATAATAACCTGCAAAAGAAACTAAAACAATTAAGCTACAAACAACGATTTATACAATAAGAAAGCATAATGAAAACTCATGTATAGAAAATGAATAAATTGACAACTACACTATTCAATTCACAAGCAAACTCATTGGATATTCACCTAGACTACTGGTGGGCCCCCCAACAAGTCATGGTTACTCTTCAAAGGCAAACCACGAGCTTCAACAACACAAATTCACCATTAAAATAAAAAATGCAATCTTTACACAGTTTTAGCAAAATGAAAATAGCAAAACAAAGAGAAATTGTATTTTTCTCTGTAACACTCTACTTAACAAGTGTCTAACCATCGAGGTGGTATTTATAGGTTTATAGATTGAGAGGTCGATCACTGGAAGGGTCAACCCTCTCTAAAAGCAACAAATCACATTTAATTCACTCTAACTGTCGATGGCTTCTAGAAATAGGGAAAGCTAATAATAATCCAGTATAACAACCCAAATCAATTTGTTAGAAGCTCAATAGATGGAGGCCATGAGAAGAAGAAAATCCCATGTCTCTGATTCTCCCATCACTGGCCGCTGATACCATAACTGCCAAATCGCCCATCATTTTTGTGCAGGACAGAGTGTCAGATGGAATACTTGACTAAGTGTTGGATTGAGTACCGGACAGAGTGTTGGATACAAACATGAGTTGTGATTTTTCCTTGTGACACACAAAACACGAATAGTTCCCCGGAGTCATAAAAACATACTAAATCATACTCAAAATCATCATAAAACACGAGCTATGCATACCTGGTATGAATCATAGTGATTCGACATAAAAAGCTCTTCAAAACTTTTCAAAACATGAAAATGCATATACATATCTACCAAAAAGGATCTAATTATCGTTGTTAAATCGATCATATCACATGCCCAACATTACCCCCACACCTAATATTTTGTAGGTCTCACTGCAAAGAAAAATAAATTTCCCCTCATGACTAAGATTGCTGAGGAGGATCATATTTAGAAGCTTCTCCTTCTTGTTGTGAAGATTTTATCTTATGCCTCTTGTGATGCTTCAATTATGCTCTAAGGCTGCAGTTGGATTTGGTCATCTCGTCAACCAACCATTGAAGGGAACTTACCTTTGCTTGGAGGACTACATTATCGTGGTGAAGATGTGTGTCCATAGTCTTCCTATCTTCCAACTATTGCAGCAGCTGAAAATTCTATTTTTGTAGCTTCTCAATGGCTGGAGAAGGATCAATTATCTCAAAGGAAGGCTTAGATCCTTTGAAAGATAAAGAGTTCCTATCATTCTTAGATCTAGGGTAGGCATCGGTGAGGTAGGAGTAATAGGGGGTTGATGAGGAGAATTAGATTCAGATTTTGTCTTCCTTTGAGGCTTCAATTAATCTATAGATACTTCCCTAAGTATTTTGCGAATCGAGATCGTAGGACACTTGGATAGGGTTTGGAGTGGTCAGGGATTTTGCATAAGGTTTTCCTCTTTTACTCCGTGTACTCTTTCGAAAGGGTCCTCTATCAAACCGATTGGCTCCTCTCCTATTTGTGGGAACTATAGGAAAGTATTGTTGAATCACTTCTTGTAGCTTTTTGGGTGTAGGGTAAACAAATATTGAAGGCATATGAAGATCAACAATAGGCTTTCTTTGATCTTTAATCTTGGTCTTTTTACCTGATGAGGATGCAGGGGTTTCAACAAGCTTCTTATATTTTTGTTCTGGTAAAGAAATGGTTTGTGCAAGAGGGTTTGGATTCCTTGGAGAGCGGGGCTTGGATGGAGAAATAGTCCTTAGACCAAGTGTCTTTTTTCCAGTGTTAATTGTCAAGTGAGGGTTTGCAAATTGATAAATGAATTCATCCCAAGTTTTTCCCTGTTTTCTAATTTGGCTAAAACGATTTTGATCATGCCGTGGTGAAAGAGGATGTTGTAGGGGTTGGTTACATTCTTCTTCACTTGAAAGGACATCTTCTCCAAGCTATTTAGAAAGTAGAAGGGAAAATTCAATGGTTTGTTGAACTGAAAATGATCTAGCAGTCTAAAGTGACAGGATTTAAAGGTGGAATATCTACCTTCACATGTGATTAACCTGGTGATGACTATGAGAGGGTTGATCAACTCCTCTTTTATCCACTCCTTGGAATATCCTTTGGCTCCTGAGATGTTATGAAATTCTGGCTTAAAAACCCTGTTATAACTTGATCGCAACAGCTGGTGGTTTTTAAACCATCTATCTCCCACTCTTGGAAGCTTCGTGGCTATGGCTATGGATTCCTCTGAGACCCCAAAGGTGAGAGTCCCCATGCACGTTGTCTTCCCATCAAAACCGAGGTAAAATTGCATTGAAATGCCATCATCGTGGCCCTGCAAGTGGGATAAAAATGACCCCCAACATGCGAGCAAAAATACCTCCCCGCACTGTGCGAATTCAGGAATCGTGAAGAGGTCTATGTAGGAAGAGGGATCATTTTTGGGCATAGTGATGATGTGAAGGAATGGTCAGAAGGCAAAATTCACCAAGAAAGGGTGCCATCGGGCCAAGGGATGATGCGATATGAACAGAGTCCAAGCACAATTTGAACATAGGAACATAAATAGAGGATGAGCACATTTTAAAACAAGAGCAAATGCAAATGGCAGAGGTGAATTGGAATAATAGGGTAACCCAATCTCATTTTTGAATGTGCCTATGGTGGAATTGGTTGCACACATGCGCGCACGAGTTTCCATGTGTGAGCAAATTTGAATTTGAAGGCTCGTTTTTGGGGGCAATCTTAACTCTATGAAGTTAGATCAATGTCCAAGTCTTTTGACTTGGACATTTGATCATGAAAATGTCTAAAGTTTGCATCTTCAATCTTTATTTCCCTAAACCAATTCAATTAAACGTCATTGATTATGGTTACTTGAAATTGTGGACAGTTACTGGTGTGTATATTCATATGGCACTTCATTCGACACCGCATATGACACTTGATACGACACCTCATACGACACTTCATATGGTACCTCTGTGTTAAATACATTTTTACCTCCTGTGATGGATAGCCAACAATATTGAAATGCTTTTGACAGTCATAGTGATTAAGAGAAGAGGCAGAGTGTTCCATTATTGTTGATTTTTCCACCATGCTTACTCAATCCACTTGCATAGAACATGTAATGTCAAACCTAAAATGAACATCCTGTAACGAAAATGAACCAATAAAGTAGTTTGTTAAGGATATGTACAACAATTTATAGCACACAGGAGATTTAACACTTCAAAATAAAATGATTGTTGATGTAATAACCTGTATCATGAAAACAATACAATTTTTTTTACAAATATTTTCTTCTCTAGGCAATAATCATTTTTCAACTCATGAACCCCTCCCCCACACATAAGTATTATGACACCTCACAATCAAAAGTATAGGAACCCAATTAGTTCTCCCGATAGATGAAGATTTACAGTTTGTCAAGTGTAAAGAAAAATTTCACAGATTGGTCTGACGAGACGGTTAGAAGATGGCCCCACCTATAGGATAAGAGATCCTATATATAGATAACTAGAGGTAGGCAAGAGAGTTTCAAGATAGTCTCAGAGTTAGTTCCCAATGGAAAGTTTATGGAGTTCATTAACCTTAGCTTAACCATACATACTTCATGTCAAGTTTGTCTGCAAGTAATTCTGTACATCAGGAAAAGTTTAAATTTATTATTTATTTTTGGTTATATTACCATCCTCGCTTGGTAGAATGCCCCACTGCCAACAAGCCTGTGTAGTACTTCGATGGGTTTACCTAGTCATACCATAGGTCGGTACCTGATGCCAGTAGACCTGTTCAATATCCCGACGGGTTAGCCTCTTACACCCTCAGAGACTGGCCCTCCATATTTTAATATTTTAGTATAAGATTGATTTATGCAAGAAGATGGGGGGACAGCTCTGAAAATAACTTTTTCTTTCCTTTTATTTCAATTGGGATGGTATTTATGTTAGAGGATGAATTTCCATTATATTCCTTAGTGATTTTCCTGATGTAAGGGGTACTTAAGCGGGCGTGGCCTATCTAAAGATCTGGTATAATCAAGCTATTTAGTGTGTATTGGATGGTACCATTAAGAAAGAACATAAAGGTATCTCTAGGATCAACTCACTTTCTTCTTTTGTAAGTTATTGTGATGTTTCCATGACGAACCGCCAATCAGAACTCCTTGTTACTTTTTAATAAAGATACTTAACTCACTTACTCATGTTTCTTGGGAAAACTGTATGAGAGATCTCTAATCTTGATGGTTATGGTATCACTTCCTTATATAGCGGTGAAGATTTTCTAGAGCAACTGCTTTTTAAAATGCCTTAAGAAAAAAAGAAGATGAAAATCTTTTTGCAAAAATATGGCTAATTACAACAAGTCATTATTCATTTGATGCTTAGCAGACAACAAGGTTCAAGTGTAACGATGTTTTGAAGAAAAATCCTTCTTTTATATTTCCTTGAAACTGTCTACTACTGGTGAAATAAATACCTACAGAGATCTCTAGAATTTCTTATCAACAAAATTCAAAATTATTTACATATGTACAGTAGAAAACTCAGAAAACTTTCAAGAACAAGGGGGTACTTCCCCATCTACTAAGGCCAATGCCTTATCAATTGACATGACCTGTAGAAAATCCTCTTTGGACATGGGCTTATGATAAAATTTGAGTCAGTGTCCATTTACTACAAAGGAGACTTGTCCATCATCAATTGTTTTGATTTTCACAGCTCCATTGTCATATACAGTGACTACCTTGTAAGGGACCAACCACTGGGTGGTGAGTTTTCCTTTGAAGGTTTTAAATCGGGAATCAAACAACAAATCCCAATCACCAGTTTGGAAGTGTTTCTTCTTAATAAACTTGTCATGCCACTTGCTCCTCTCGTTTTGGACTAATATTATTCGTTGGATGGCATCTTGCCTGATCTCATCCAACTTGTTCAATTGTAGGGCTCATTGTTTCTAAGACTCATCTAAGTTTAATCCCAATTCTGCGGAAATACAGAAGGTCCTTACTTGGAATTATATTGGTAGAAGTACTTGTTTCTCATACACTATCTCATAAGGGGCATGTCCGGTGGTGTTTCTCTAGGTGGTCTGGTAAGCCCACAAGGCCTCTGGAAGCCTATTGGCCCAATCTCGATGATGTAATTGAACAATATTGGTTAAGATAGCTTCTAGAAATTTGTTTGTATACTCTACCTGACCATTATCTTGCGGGTGGTATGGAGAATATTTACAGTGTTTAATTCCATATTTCTCTGTTAGCTCTCTCATCATCTTGGAAGTAAATTGAGTGCCCTGGTCTGTAACAATTTCATGAGGGACGCCAAAGCGGGTAAAGATGTCTTCATAAATGAATTCGACAATAGACTTTTACGTGGCCCTGAATAAGGCTTTTTCCTCTACCCACTTGGTGTCATAGTTTGTACAAACCCAAATATAGTTCTTCTTACAAGACATGGGTGAAATTGGTCCTACAAAGTCAAGGGCCCATTTTTCTAAGGGTTATATCATAACTTGGGCACGTAAGGGAATTTCGTCAGCTGATGTAGGTCTTCCTATCCTTTGGAAACTATCACAACTCCTCACATACTTGGTAGCATATTTGAAAATGCTAGGCCAATAATATCCTAAATGTAACACCTTATATGTTGTACGTTTGTTAGAAAAATGGCCCCCACATGGTCCATCATGATAACGTCATAGTATTTCCGGTACCTTGTCCTCTCAGATACATCTACAAATAATCAGATCAGGACCTGTGCAAAAACGTTCATGGCCAACCCAGGAGTAATTAACACTCTGTGTAATAATTTTACGCTTTTCATGAGGTGACAAATGAGATAGTAACTTCCTAGTAGCCAAATATTTTTTCATATCCGCAAACCACGGGGTCTTTACAGAGAGGGAAAAAAAGTTCTCATCTGGGAAACTATCATCTATAGGGATATCATCATCCTCATTTTCTATTCGTGAAAGAAAATCAACCACTAAATTATCCTTTCCTGGTCGGTCAAGAACGGTGATGTTAAACTCTTGCAATAAGAGGAGCTACCTAGTCACTCGGCCATTAGTTATGGGTTTATTCATGAGAAATCTAATGGTGGAAATATTTCTATGTACAAATACTTAGTAACCTGTAATGTAATGATGAAAATTATTTATAGCATGAACTACTACCAAGAATTCTTTCTCGATAACAGTGTAGTTTAACTCGACAGGGGACAAATTATTTCTCACAAAATAAATGGCATAGGACTGTTGGTCCTCTTTCTTCCATAATACTCCTCCTATTGCAGTGTCGGAGGCATCAATAGATATGTGAAATGGGAGAGTCCAATTAGACCCTCTAATAACTGGTACCACAGACAACTTAGCTTTTAGGGTTTCAAAGGAAATTTGACACTGCTCACTCCAAACAAAATCAACATCCTTTATTAACAATCCAAACATAGGTGCAACATTCTTTGTAAAATTTTCAATAAACCGTCGGTAGTATCTGACATGTACAAGAAATATTCTCACCTCTTTGTGAGTCTTGGGGGGTGGAATTTTGACAATGACCTCAATCTTTGCAGGATCAAATTTTATCCCTTCAGATGAAACATGATGTCCTAGAACCAATCCTTTAGTCATCAACATTTTACATTTTTTCATGACTTAGAGACAGGTTCATTTCTTGGCATCTGATAAGGACTTTTTATCAATTATCTAAGGCTTCCTGGTAAGTATTTCCATAAACTGTGAATTCATCCATGTAGACCTCCACACAATCATGAATAAGATCAACAAATATCCCTAATATTGCTTGTTGAAATGTGGCAGGAGCATTACACAATCCAAATGGTAAGACCCTATAGGCATAGGTTCCCCAAGGATAGGTAAAGGTGGTCTTGTCCTGGTCCTTGGGTGCTATGAGGATTTGATTGTACCCTCTATACCCATCTAAAAAGGAGAAATGCTTCTTTCCAGATAGGGTATCCAAAACTTGGTCAATGAAAGGAAGATGGAAGTAATCCTTCATAGTGGCTTTGTTGAGTTCCCGAAAATCAACAAAAATTATCCATTTCCCAATCACTTTCTTTGGAACCAATACAAGCGTGGATACCCACTTACTTTCGGAGATGGGATAAATAAATCCGACATTTAATAACTTTTGGATATCCTCTTTTACTATATATTTTAGTGTTGGGTTCATCCTTCTCTGGGGTTGCCTAACAGGTGTTATTTCACCCTGGGTATATATGTGATGGATGGATGTGTCGAGGTGTATACCCTTCATGTCAGTGTATTCCCAGGCAAATGCTCCTGATTGTTCTTTAAGGATACTTACTAACTATTTTTGTTGGTCTGCATCTAGCCCAAAGTTTATATGTAAAACTTTCCCTGGACTAATATCGTAGGGCATAGTATAAGACATGACAGACTCATCTATATCTAAGATAAAATATGTCGAAGAAAAAATGGATGGGTCCAATTGTTCTTGAAATTATTCCCCAAACATGCACTCAAATTGGGGAAAATATTGTGGAAAATCAACACATTTGACAGCAGAAATGAACTGGTTTAGCACATTTTCCATTGTGTGCTCCTGAAGTGCCCATGCATGGTCACTTGGAAATATGGGTTCTTCCCAATCCTCATTCTCATATGGACACTGAAGCCACCATAGATTCTCCATCATAGGTTGAGTTGGAGGGTATATGGTGAGCTTCTGGATAGAAAGTCCATTTGAGATGGTCAGTTCTCCCTCTCTACAACCAATAAATGCATTAGATGTGGCTAACCAAGGTCTTCCCAAGATAGCAGGATGTCCTTTGGTAGGATATTTTGAGTGGATGATGAGAAAGTCTACTGTGTACTCCCATGAGGCTAAAGTAACTATGATATCATCCAAAATTCCTTCAGGTACAACCCTAGTCTTATCTGCTAATTCCAAAATGGTTGGGGTAGGTCTAAGAAGAGGTTTTAACTGTAGTTCCTCCAAGGTAGTAGCAGTCATAACATTGATGGTTTCCCCTAGGTCTATGAGAGTGTTTCCAATGGAGACCTCATTAATATTTATGGTCACTACGGGGTTTCCCAGGTTCCCATATTTTGCTATCTTTGGCTACTCTGATATGTATTTAGAAAGTTCTCCCATCAAATGTATTGTAGGAGGGTCCTTCTGCTTCCTGCCTAGCTTCTTAATACACAATTATTTAACTACCTTACTGTAGATTGGAATATCCTTAATGGTTTGAAACAAGGGAATCTTGACACAAATATTATTCAATTCATTCAAGATGTCAAATTATGGTCGGGTGGTAGGTTTCTCGATTACTAATCTATCTGGATAAGGAGGGGCCTTCGTAATTTTTGAAGGTTCACATTGGGGAAGATTGTGTTCTTGGTCCTTAGGAATAATAATATCTTCCCACCTAGTGTCATTTGTGGGTCGTTTAGTGGTTTCTTCTTCTTCTTCTTCCTGGATGACTACTGAAGGTCTTTGACTATCCAAAAAATTTTCCGATCTTAGTTGAATCTCTTGTAATGGGACATGAGTAATAACATATGTCGGGAAGGCCTGCATCTCAACATTGTGAAAAGGTTGAGGGGGCTTATTATTGGGATTCGACACTGGTTGTTCCGGTAATAGTGTCGGTCTTGGGGAGCTTGCATTATGATATTGTAGTGGTTGTTGTTGTGGAATAGGAGGTAAAGGTGGTGGAACAAAACCTGACAAAAGTTGCAAAGTGTTCAGTGGAAACTGAGGATAAGGATGGTTGGACATAGGGATAGGTGGAGCTTGAGGGTTTCCTTGGTTATGCCTTCCTCTCCATCCTTGAAGTCGAGGATGTTGGTATTGTGTAGACCAATTTTTCCAACTTGGTGAGTTCCATTGTTGTTGTTGTTGATAATAGGGTGGAACTTGAGATTGTAGATCTGGGTATGTGGCTTGGTTCCTAGGCTTCCATGGCCTCCTAGGTGCATAAGAGGATTCCCCAGGATTCCCCACTCCTATAGATGGCTAAAAAACCAGGAAATGATGGACATTTTTTAGTTGAGTGGTCCTCTGTGCAGAAGCCACAAATTGAAATGTTATCTAATGGGCATTCCCTTGAGGAATGCTTCCTTCTACATCTTGGGAAATATATGCTCATTGTTGCATTTTCCTCCTCTTGTTTCTTTTTAATATTTAGGGTGTCCAACTGGGAACCTATTATTCTTAAGATATCTATCTTGGAGTTCTCTAAAAGGTTCCCTATCTCCGCTCTTGTGATACCACCTGAATTAACTGGTTTTAAGTTTCTATTATAAGGGTCCCGAACATTCTTTCTTGTTTTAGCTCTACTCCTTGAGTAATTCTTACACATTTCACATATTTTGGAAAGTGGTTTATGCGAGATGTCAGCTGATGCCATCAGGTTAAGAATCTCTAGGTATTCTTATGAAATTACCTTAAGGAAAAGAGCCCTAACTGCATCCTCTGGGAGGTCATGGTATTTCAATTTCTGGGAGTTATAACCAAATCATTCCATATAATCCTCGAGGGTCTCGTCTTCTAACTCTTGGATTTTAAAGATGTCATTACAAGACTCCTTGGTCTTACAATAGTATTGGTACTTTAAAAAAAGATATATTTCATGGCTTCCCAAGACATGATAATGGATTCTCCCAACCCCATGAACCATCTTAGTGTGGAGTCCTTGAGGGTGGCAAGAAAGAGTTTTAGTTTCTCGGCATCCTGTAAGTAGTTGTAGCTTATACACAAGATGTCGAATTCAAATAGGAATGTATCTAGATCTTCACTACTTTTACCATAAAAGGTGGGCAGTGCTGAGAGAGGAATATTTTTCATGTTGACATTTGGGGTGGTGTCCAAAATTGGAAACCCGAAGGTAGTTTTGGTTTGGTTTCCAGCCTCTTCTTCCTCCTCACGTCTTACATTGTTGTAATCCCCCTCATCATCCATACTGGTTTGGTTTCCAAAAAGAGAGTACTTAAGTGGTTTTATCTTTGAATAGAACAAGGTATCCCTCTGATGGGAAGGTCTTCCTACTATTTGGGTGTCTGGGACTCTACTCGAGACGGTTGAGATTATTGGTGCCAAAGTTTTTGTTTCAATTTGAGAGATAATTATGTTGGTTGAACTACCAAACAAAATATTCACCTGTCCAGGGTCTATGATATCTTCAAAGTTAGGATCTCCTAGTGGTGGTGTAAAAGAAAAGGTTGTATTGTTTGGTTCTGTGGAAATCTCGAGTGGTCTTGCCTCTTGTTCCACTATTACTGATGCTTTAATATTATGTTCTATAATGCTCCCTGTCTTAGTCTCTTTAGAGACCACTTTAGCTCTTTGGGTTGAGCTATCTCCTATTTTTCGGTATCGATCTGCGGAATTTATGAGTGGAATGTTCCATCCCCCATAAAGATTGGAAGGAACCTTGGTTGAAAGATCTGATCTAGATTTAATGTATCTACCTTTTGGGTCTCTAGGTCTGTTCATGAGAGTAAACAAAAAGAAAAAAGAAAAACTACCATTGGGTTTGGGGGAGCCTGCAATAGCAGATGCACATGTTATTACCTCTCGTATTAAATTTCCCCCATCACCAATCTAATGCTAAGGTTTAGAAATGATCTAATTCCTAATTATTTCCTACCTTGAGACAACTTCCCGGCAACGATGCCAAAAATGATGGGTGTTCTATATGCACTAGAAACACACTAAAAACCCTCAATTAAATTGTCAACCCGAGGTAAGTAAACTTAGAGTTGTAGAAATATATATGCCAAGGTAGAAGGGTTGGAGGTAGTATAGTCTAACTAAAGAAGTGGCTATCTAAGGGCTAATCTATTCAAGCAAAGACTATTAATGATCGAACCCTACTTAAGAAACTAAAATTGATTACCCTATGTAACTTTTGAACAAAGGATCAATGGATAGTCCTAAGAAAGAAAATGAAAAACTCTACTTAAATAAAACTAACTTAATCACGACAATAAGAAAAAGCAAACTATCTACCTAATAAGAAATAACAACAACAAACTACTTTTAATTAACCTACTCAAATAAGAAACTATCCTATGAAAGCAAGTAAATAGACAAGCAACTACCCTATCAAAGAAAAATAGACAAGCAGGCAACTACCCTATTAAAGCAAGACAGACAAGCAAGCAACTAACTAATTAACCTATGATAACTTCTACAACAAGTAAACTAATTAAGATTACTCAATAAGCAACTAATTAAACTAAGAAGCAAGTGAACTCTATTCTTAAGCTAAACTTCACAACTACTTCTAATTTATGAAAGGAAATCTACTAAAAAGAATTATGATAATAAGTGGAATTAACAACTAATATTTAACCTATGATAAGCAAACTATTCCTTAATCTACCAAAGCAAAAAGACTATATATCCTACAAAAGCAAGGAAACTGTCTTCTAATCTATGAAAGCAAGAAAACTCAAATATAGTGTTAATGGTTATGTGAATGTCTCCAATGTCTTATAATATCAAGATGACATTTAACAATGAACGGTAATTCAAGAGGGATAAACTCCATATTGACTTCGATAGCAAAGTGAAAAGTGTGAATTAGACAATCTAGTGAAAACTTAGCCATTATAGAAACAACATCAACTATCTTGCATATCCATGTGATTATTAATCATGCATTAATCATCAACTATATAAAGCTACTAGTCTAGTAAATTCAATTGCATTCTATACTAATTAAGCAAACTCATACTACACTAAACTCAATAATCAACTTTGAATTGGAGTTGCAACTTAGATCTAAGAAAGAAATTGCATAAAGTAAAGTAAACTAGTCTTATTTTAACAATTCAAATTGCAAAAGAGGAAATGCTCCTAAAACATAAATTAAATACTATTTTAGCATATGACAAGAAAGCAAAGGAGAAAACTAAATGACAATTTAAATAAGAAATCTAAATAACAACTA
>ML797502.1:6542-17054 GCA_009831015.1 Picea engelmannii
TTATATTTATGTAAGAACTCCCAACTCAAACAAAAGGTACTATTGGAATTGCACACCTCTCTAGTAGGAGGGCACTCGGGATTTTTGAAAACCTACCATAGAGTCAAGAAGGATTTTTTTTGGGATGGCCTTAAAACTGATGTCAAATTTTTGTGGCAGAATGTTTTGTTTTGCCAACAGAATAAGGTGGAAACAATTAAGACCCCAGGTCTTTTACAACCATTATCCATCCCAATTCAATGCTAAGAGGAGGTTTGCATGGATTTCATCAAAGGGTTACCAAAGTCTGAAGGAAAGAGTGTAATCATGGTGATTGTTGATAGACTGACCAAGTACGCACACTTTTGTGCACTCTCTCATCCCTTCAAAGTTAGTACAGTTTCCACCGCATTCATGGAGATAGTTCAAAAGCTACATGGCAACCCAAAGATTATTGTAAGTGACAGAGATCCCATATTCACTAGACATTTTTTTCCAGAATTATTTTCTTGTCTGGGTACTCAATTGGCTCATAGCTCATCCTATCATCCTCAATCTGATGGACAAACCGAGATAGTGAAAAAATGTTTGGAAGGCTACCTTCGTTGCTTTGTCTCTGATAAACAAACACAATGGTTCAAATGGCTACCCTTGGCAGAATGGTGGTATAACACTTCCTTTCATACTGCAACAAAAATGACACCATTTATGGCACTTTATGGATACCACCCTCCTTCCATCACTTATTCTCTAAAACAAAAATCTAAGGTTCAAGCAGTAGAAGATCACATCGAGAATCGAAAACAAGTTCTCCAAATCTTAAAGGACAACCTGAACATGGCACATAATCACATGAAACAACAAGTAGATCAACATCGTAGTGAAAGAAGTTTTGAAGTATGGGATTGGGTGTTTTTAAGACTACAGCCATACAAACATATGTCCCTCAAGCAAGCCAATAAGGATAATAAATTATCACCAAAGTACTATGACCCTTATAAGGTGTTTCAAAATATTGGTACTATGGCATACAAATTGGAGTTGCTTGCATCTTCACGAGTACACCCAGTTTTCCATGTTTCATGCTTAAAGAAGGTTATAGGCGACAAGATCCCAGTTTAAACTATATTTCCAAAACTTGATGAGGAAGGAAAAATAATATTGGACCCTAAAGCCATCACTGACACAAGAATTCTCCAGCTGAGGAATAGATCCATTTCAGAGTATCTCATTAAATGAAGGAAACTATCGGGATTCCACTTGGGAAGATGAGTCTTTTATACAGAAGCATCCAGAGTTACTCAAGCATTGTTAACAACACTTGTCCCAAGGGGAGGGGTATGTTAAGCCCTAATGTTGGCCCATTACCCCTTAATTGGGGCATATTATATTAGTAATGTTATTTTATTTATGTCGGCTTTAGGCCAGTAGTTGTAATTATGCCTCCTAGTCTCCTATATATACCAAGGAGACATTTTCATTTTGAATCATCTTGTACTTGAACATTTAAGTGGGTAAAAGGAGGTTTCTCCCTAGAAGAGGCTTATTATCTGAAATTATCTCTTTTTCAAGGGGTTGAGTACTTTTTCTGAGGTTTTTCTATGCTATATTGATATTTGGTTCTTAACATTGTAGCATGGATATTTATTAATTCATGTGAGTCTTTCATGCTTATTTTTCGAACTAATTATTATCAAAGTTTGAAATTGGCTCAAAAGTGAGTTTTTGAGGTAGCGTTCCCAACCTTTGGGTGGCTGGGTAATTTTGATTTTTGAACATTAGATGACTGTTTTGAATGGACCTTGATTTTGATATTATTAGTTTTTTGCAGTTTTGTATAGATATATATACATGAAACTAAAATACAACTATATAGCTATATATTATAGCTTGGTGGGTATGGTATATATTGCAATCTTGTGTATATATTTACATGGAATATTGCAATGTATAATATTATACACATCAAATTTATATTTATATTTATTATATATTATATAACTATTTTAATATTAAATATGTTTTTATTTCGATAATATTATTAAAAACAATTTCATTTGAAGATGATAGATCCTTTTTACCTAGAAACCTTTCATTTTATTATAAATATCTTAGTAGATAATGAGTTTCCTAAAACAATTCATTTTCAAAGAATTATTTATGTATACATATATTTATGAAGAATTTATTTGCAAATAGTTTAGTAGAGATTTTATTTGCAAATATTTTAGTAAGTGATGATTTTTATAAAATAATCCATTTTCAAAGAAAGTATCTATATGATATTATGATTCATGTAGATATTACATTTATAAACATTACATTTATAAAGGATAATTGTATTAATGTGGACTAAATTCATATGATGAAAATGTGCTAAACCAAAATAAATAAATAAATTTGCATTATAAGAAACCAACTATAAGAAACCAACTAAGATGTAGATATATTAAATACATGGATTTACACTTGTATTGAGATATATTTATTAAATGAATTAATATTCTATTATATATATATATATATATATCCATTTTAACTTTAGATTAAATATATATATATATATATATCTAAAGTTAAAAAGGATATTGATGCAGCCCCCTTACTTCCCGTAGGGATGCGTGACCTCCTGGTCAAAGGATATTCTATTATTTGAGTCTGATGACTCTCTGAAACCTTAATGGTTTCCTTCTATATTAATACATAGGCCCTTTCGGCTTCTTGGTGCAGGTTCGATAGAACCTGCGACCTTCCCTTTTGCCCTACTACAAAATCTTAGAGTGTTGAGCAATAGCTCCTTTTGAGATAATCCCTCTCTTGAATGTGACCTTGGGTGATGACCATGCGATTGTGGGCGCACCCACAAGAGGTTTGGAGTTAAACTACTTTTGGACCCACAATTATACTCAAACTTCCACATGTCCTTCTTAGGAAACCATGTTTTGAATTGTGGCCCACCCTCAATATTTTAAACTCCGTGCAACTCTTGTTCCCACAATGCTATGGGATTATCGATCTTGTGATCTTGATGATATCGTTTGAATCGATGGTTCAGATCTATGCCCTTCAAATCTATGGACTAGATCTACCCCTCCTTCAATCAATAGATGCGATCTCTTTCACAACTCCGAACTTCAAGATTTTGAAATCTCAAACCCTACTTTCTTTCGTATGTCAATCCTCTGAAAATAGCGATATGTGGACACCTGTCCTCCAAATCAAAGGCCCTTCTCCCACTATGGATGTTTGACCTTTGATCTCGCATCAATGGTCCTATGACACTCTTCTCAATCGACAGTCGAGGTCTCCTCCAGGTCTTTGGACTTCTGAGATCTCAAGTCGCAAACTTACTTTTCCCTAATGGATTTTACCAGGAGTCTATAATCCATCGATGTGTGTCCTCTTGATCTAATGATTGAGGATTACTTCAGGAATTTACCCGAAATACATGTATCTACACCACGTCCCTCTTGGATCTAGCGGCTGCAAATCACTTTGGGACATTGCCCGGAGTTCACAGACTCATGCCACATATCCCTTAGGTCTAACTATCTAGAGTTTACTTTGGATCTTTGGGTCTTCATACTCTGATGATTTGAGTTCGGGATATGCTGCCAAGTGTCTCCTGACAAATCGACGGTTCTCGTCTCTTCAGGTATTTAGGCTTCAGATGTTTAAAATATTCAACCTTCACCTTCCTCTGTATATTTCAACCTATTGACACATAACCTCTTGAATCAATGATATAGATTCACTTTGGACCTTCGACTCTCTACACTTCGGGTGTTTTAAGTTTCAAACTTGCTTCCTCCCGAACTTCACAATATATGACGGTCCAAATCCTCTCTAATGATTCGATGTTTGATCTTTGCCTTGAACAATCTAATGGATCATATCTACTCTTTTGATAGGATGATTGAGATCCTACTTCGGGTTTACGGCTCTTTGGGCTCCAGAAATCTTAAAGTTCAACCCCAATAGGTTCTCTCTCCTCTATGCTACAAAGTTCTAAGGTTCTTGCACCTTCGTCTAATTTGATGACTATCGATCCTCTTCACTGCGATCCAACAATCATGGTCTCTCCTCCTCTTGAGCTTCTAATATTCTTCTGACTTCGAAGATTTATCAGTCTCCAAAGGTTTTGAACCTTTTCTCCTCCTATGAGTCTGACTCTGGGATATCGTCAACACTTGAGAAAAGTGTTATCCCTCCTAAGCTTTGTCCTTAAAGGATTTCGACTTCCCACACACACATTGTGTTATGAGGATTTCGATAAATCAAAATGAAGGATTTATTGGAAATAAATTATTCTCACCCACCTGGCGTTCCTCTGCAATGGTTCTTCGAAGCTTGGTCGCTCCATGACACTGTGCACACCTTGTACCTAGCCTAATTTTCTCTTGTTCTCTATGAACTTCTCTGAGGCACTCAGAGAATCAGTCCACACACTCCTTATGTTCGAGATACACACCTTGCATACGAGTGTCAGAAGAGAAACAATTGAAACTCATCCAGTTTCGTCACAAACTCATACAGTCAATATCTCGAGAAATCATACATGAACAAAAATGAAAATAACCAAATACACAGAATATCACAGTCATTCAATCATACATCAAATGAACACAGTCCAAGTATTTTGGAAAATTCTATCTGTTCTATTCATTCATGAAAACACTTTTACATAGTGTTTCCTCTACTCTACTATGTTCTACTGATCTCTCTGATATCTATCTCATTCTTTCTACTATGTCTATCTGTTTCAATACACCAATGAAAAAAATATCTAAGGACTGGCTCCATGAGCTCTCTTGTCCTGTCTCAAGTATATACTATCAATTAAAATTTGTTACCTACTTTGTCCTATTACAATAACTAACAATTATTGCTAGATAAGAGTCAACACTCCATATTTGCAATCTCTTACAATCCGTAATACTTTTCAAACAAGTTACATATTTAAAATGTTGTTTACAAAATATCTCAACAACTGATTTATCTCTGAAATAAATGTTTGATTTGAAACTTGGTCCTACTGAGATGTCATTCATTCACCTCCACATGTGTGTTGTTGACTTGGAAGGTGATGCTCCTACATCATACTACTCTAGTTAAAAAGATTTCATGGAATCTGGTCCATGAGCTCCTGCACTATCTTTCCATGCTTCAAAATATCAAGTTCTGTAACCCAGCTTGCATCTTCCATTGGATGATCTGTCCACCTCACTAAGTATTCAGGATATGTCTTTCTCCTGGTCTTCTTTTCATCTCTTTGTTCAATGATTTTATACATCTAAGGTTTTTCTTTTTTGGGCAATTTCTCTTCCCACTTAATTTCTTTTTGATAATTTGATTCTCCTGCCTCATATGCCCTGTATGGATACAAGTCTAGAATATTGAATATCAACGATATCCCAACATTGTCTAGAAACTCAATCTCATAAGCATTGGCTGTGAATTTCCTGAGAATCCATCATGGCCCTATATTCTTCATCTTCAATTTGTTATATGTTCCCCTTTGAAAACATTATTTTCTCAAATGATCTAAAACTTCATCTCCAACTTTGAATTGAACTTCTCTCCTCTTTTGATCAACTCTACTCTTGTATTTATGGCTGTTGTTTTGTAGCCGTTCTTTGAATCTGTCATGGAGTTTCTGCATTTCTTATGTAAAATCCTCTGCTCCAACACCTCTGAACTTATCTTGGTTTAGATCTCTCAACTCTGTAATCCCTCTTGGATGTATACCATACAAAATTTCAAATGGACTTTTCCCTATGTTCTTGTTCACTGAATTGTTGAATACTAACTGTGCTTGTGTCAGAATCTGATCCCATTATCGACCTTGCTCAAGGACTAAACTTATTAAAAAGTTTATGAGACTCTTCTTTACTACTTCAGTTTGTCTATTTGTCTAAGGGTGATATGTTGAACTAAAGGACAAGTTCATCCCCAGCCTCTTCCATAGATTTCTCCAAAAGTGTCCTACAAATTTTGTGTCCCTGTCTGAGACTATGCTCCTCTGCAATCCATGTAGTCTCACTACCTATCTGAAAAACAAATTAGCTATGTGTGTAGCATTATTTGTTTTCTGGCATGGTATGAAATGTGCCATTTTTTAAAATCTGTCCACCGCAACAAATATAGAATTGCTCCCTTTTTGGGTTCTGGGAAATCCCAAAACAAAATCCATATTGATTTCATCCCACGACCTTTCTGGAATTGGTAATGGCTAATACAAACTAGTGTTTTCTTGTCTTCCTTTTTCATATTGACAAATTTTGCATTTGTTCACAAACTTTTTCAGTTGTGCTAATGTCTTATCATGACCAAAATGTCTAGCTAAACCTCTGTTGTGTTTCTTTTTCAGCTGGTTATCTCTCATTGATCATTTCAGTATGCACAATTGGCTTTTGTTGAAAAATAATCCATCTTGGATAAAATATTCAGTTCATGGGCTTTTGTCTCCCAATAAAGGATTCTTGCATGCCTCATAAGCCTCCTTAAAATCTACATCTTCTTTATACATCTCTTTGAGGTGTTGAAACCCTAAGGTATCCACTTGAAATTCCTGTATAATCAAACTCCTCCTGCTCAAAGCATCTGCAACTTTGTTAGCAGTTCCAACAATGTTCTTAATAAAAAAAGAAAAATTTTGCATAAATTCTACCCATTTTTCATGTTTTTGATTCAACTTTTCTTGCCTAGTAATAAATTGCAAAGCTTGATTATCACTGTACAAGACAAATTCTTTCGGAATTGGATAGTGTCTCCACTGCTTCAAATCTTGAATCACTTCATAGAATTCTTTGTCATATGTGGAATAAGTATTCTTGGCGTCATTCAGTTTCTCACTGAAATAAGCAACTGGCCTATTATCCTCACTAAAGATTGCTCCAATAGCTAATCCACTTGCATCACATCTCACCTGAAATGTTTTTCCAAACTCTGGCATGGCATGACCAGAATTGGTTGTTCTGTGATCTTTTCCTTCAACACTTTGAAACCTTTTTCAGATTCCTCTATCCAACTGAAGGACTTGTGTTTCTTCTTCACAGTGTCTAGCATGGGTTCACATATACCACTAAAATTTCTGATAAAATTTCTATAAAATCTTGCTAACCCATGAAAACTTCTTACCTCAAACATGTTTCTTAGCGATGGCCATTCTTTGATCGCTCTTACCTTTTCTGGATCCATATTCAATTCATTTGAAGAGATCACAAAACCCAAATATATGAGTTCCTTCCTCATAAAAAAAAAATTCTTTAGATTTATCAACAACTTTTCTTGCTGCAACTTTTCCATCACTGATGTCAAATGTCTTAAGTGTTCTCCCTTAGTCTTACTAAATATTATTATGTCATCCATATATACTATTACAAACTTCCCTATGAAGTCCTTCAACACTTCATTCATTAACCTCGTAAATGTGCTTGGTGTATTTGTCAACCCAAACGGCATGACCAGCCATTGAAGCAATCCTTCATTTGTATTGAATGATGTTTTCCATTAATCTCCCTCTCTCATCCTTATTTGATGATATCCACTCTTCAAGTCTATCTTGGAAAAATATCTTTCTCCACTCAAACAATCCATCAAATCATCCATCCTCGGTAAAGGAAATATGTACCTAATGGTTATCTTGTTAATGGCTTGGGAATCTGTACACATTCTCCATCATCCATCCTTCTTTGGACTTAACACAGATGGTATTGTGTATGGGCTTAGGATTTCCCTGACTAAACCTTTATCCAACAACTCTTGGACTTGATTTTTGACTTCCTCATTCTCTCTAGGTGTCAACCTATAAGTTTCTTTGTTTGGTAAACTAGGTCCTGGAATAAGGTCAATATGATGGCTTATACTCCTTATTGGTGGCAATGAGTGTGGTAACTCATCCACTACTATATCAACAAATTTTTCTAACAGTTCATGTATTTCTATAGGAAAATATTCCACGAAAGTATTTGTAAGGCTAACTCTAGGCCTCCTCACTACAACAAACTACATTTCTTTCTCCTTCTTGACTTTTTTGAAGAGTTCCTTCCCACTCTTGAGAAGTATGCTTGAACTAGGTTCTCTCTTTTTCTCTTTGTCCTCTATGGGTAACAACATATGTGTCCTACCATTCTTTTCTAGGGTATAGGTATTCTTCCTTCCATCATGAATAACTTTTTGGTCATACTGCCACATCCTTCCCAATAAAATATGATAGAAATCCATAGGAATTACATCACATAATATTTCATCCCTATAACCTCCTATTTTAAATTCAACTTGGCATTATTGACTTACCATTACTTGATGTGCTTTCTACAACCATGATACTTTGTATGGGTTTGGATGTGTAGTTGTCTTTAGCTCCATCTTCTCCACCATCTTTTTGGATACTATATTGTCAGTGTTCCCACTGTCTATGATCACCTTGCAAAATCTATCTTTTGCCTTGCAAGGAGTTCTAAACAGACTTGTTCATTGAACTGGTTCCTCTACATCCTTCATGGGTTTAAGAAGAATATTTCTCATCATGAGGTTCCTTCCTCCTTCTATTGCTTCTTCTTCCACATGCTTTTGTGCTTCAACAACGTGTGTTTCACCTATTCCTTTGTTCTTTCCCTCGGGACATTCCCAAGACTTGTGCCCTTGCTTTCCATAGGTATAGCATCTAACTACACCTCCTCTGGCTCTTCCTCATCCTCTTCCTCTAGGAAAAGAGCTTCTTCCTCCATGTTGTCCTTATTTAGAAATTCCACCTTTCTCATGGTTGTAAGTTTTAAACCCGTGAAGTAAAGCAATGCATATAGATTCTTAAGAAACATAGAATTTAATCAATGGCTCATTCACATAGTACACAGAGATATTATACCAAAAACCCTCAACCGGGAAAACATTTCGTATATTCAATATTATCAACTTTCACCATTCACTATACAATATATACAATGTTTTTAGGTATTCCGTAGATACCAAAACCCTAATCCTTAAAACCAGGATTATTTTTAGTAAACCACCAAAAATAGAAAAAACTGCCCAAAAATTTCACCATTCACTATACAATATATACTAGTATGAGGTATTGTGAGACGTAGTTGTCATATCTGACACACCCACACAAACACACACAAAGAATATAACACATACCCAACATTCTCCCACTTGTTGTTTTCTTTCCATCCTGGGGTCCAAGGGATTATATAGTCAACAATCCAGGGCAACAATGGCCATTGTTACTCTACACAAGGATAACTTTTTTGTGCTCATAAACTTTGTCAATGAATCTGCAACATTCTTTAAAGTGTCAACCTTTTCCAGCAACACCTTTTTTTCCTCAACCATGTCTCTCACAAAGTGATACCAAACATCAATATGTTTTTTCTTCGAATGATAAGCTGGGTTCTTTGCCAGGAAGATTTCACTCTAACTGTCACAATCTAATCTCACTGCTTGTTGTACCAACCCAATATCTGAACACAATATTTGTAACCATACTACTTCCTTGCTTGCATGAGTGGCTGCCATGTATTCAACTTCTGTAGTTGAGAGTGCCACTATAGCCTGTCTTTTGTTCATCCAATTGATTGCTCCTCCAAATAGGTTAAACACATACCCACTTGTAGATATTCTACGATCTAGATCTCCAGCCTAGTCTACATCTACAAAGCCATGTATTTCCACCACTCTATCCAATCCTGGTCTTCCTTGGTAGCACAATCCATAACTGGTGGTGCCACAAAGATACCTGAAGACCCTCTTTACTATTGTCCAATGCTCCATCCCTAGTTTTGACATATACTTGTTCAAAAATCCCACTGCATGTGCAATGTTCGGTCTAGTATAGACCATTGCATACATCAAACTGCCAACTGCATTGGCATACGAAACATGGGAAATGCCCTCTTCTTCTTCCTGTGTCTTGGGACACTGATCTGGAGATAACTTTACACCTATAGGAATAGTAACCTTGAACGGTTTACTTTCATTCATATTAAACCTCTGCAATATCTTCTCAACATATTTTCTGTGATTCAACTAGAGTTTCATGTTTGCATGATCTCTTTTAATCTCCATTCCCAGAATGAAGTTAGAAGCACCGAGATCCTTCATGTCAAATTTGGAGGATAGCTGTGATTTCACCTCCTTGATAACATCCATGTTATTTCCTACCAACAACATGTCATCAACATACAACACTACATAAATGAAGTGATTACCAACCTATTTGGAATATACACAGTGATCATCCCTGCTTCTTACAAATCCCAATCCAAGGATGTATGTGTCAAACTTTTGGTACCGCATCCTAGGTGATTGCTTTAGACCATATAGTGACTTCTTTAGCTTACAGACGAACTCCTTCTTTCCCTTCACTGCAAAGCCTTCTGGTTTCTTCATGTAGATTTCTTCTTCCAGATCCCCATGTAGGAATGTTGTCTTCACATCCATCTGTTCCACTTCAAGATCAAAAGAAACAACAATAGATAAAATAAATCTAATAGAAGTTAACTTAGCAACAAGAGAAAAAATCTCACC
>ML797502.1:26250-51612 GCA_009831015.1 Picea engelmannii
GTAACTTGTTTGTAAAGTCATGAAGGACTATAAGGGATTGCAGATATTGAGTGTTGACTCTTATCATGCAATAACTATTAGTTATTGTAATAGGACAGAGTAGGTAACCTCTAAGAGTTTGATAGGATAGGTTTCAGACAGGATGAAAGAGCTCGTGGAGCCAGTCCTTAGATATTTTATTGTTGCATTGTAATAGATCAAAATGTATGAGTATTGTAAGAGATCAGAGGGCTCAGTAGAACAAAGTAGAGTAGAAGAAACATTATATAATTTGTTTTTATGAATGAATAGAACATGCATAATTGTCCCAAACCCTTGGACTGTGTTCATTTAACGTGTGATTAAATGATTGTGATATTTTGTGTGTTTGGTTATTTTCATTTTTGTTCATGTATAATTGTTCGAGAGGTTGACTGTATGAGTTCGTGACGAAGTTGGATGAGTTTCAGTTGTTTCTCTTCTAGAAATCGTATGCAAGGTGTGAATCTCGAATGCAAGGAGTGCGTCAACTGAGTCTTAGAGTGGATTAGAGAATTTGAGAGACAAAACAAATGGAACTTAGACTTGGAGCAAGGTGTGCATAGCATCATGAAACGACCAAGTGTTGAAGAACCTGAACCAGAGTAATGCCAGGTGGGTGAGAAGAATTTATTTTCAAGAATTCCTTCGATCTGAGTTATCGAAATCCCAAGAACTCAAGGTGTGCATGGTGAATTAAAATCCTTTCAAGGATGAATATCAGAAGGGATATCACTTTCCATAAAGTGTTAGAGACAGTCGATAGTCGAACTTGTAGGAGGAGAAAAGGTTTGAAACCTTTGAACACTTAGAAAATCTTCTAATTCACAAAGAAATCAGAAGCTCGAAAGGAGGAGTGACAGTGGCCATTGAATCACTGTGAAAATGATAAATATTCATTTGATCAGAGTGAAGTGAAAAATCCTTCGAGCTTCGCACACAGGGGAGAGAGAAAACTCACAAGAGTTGAGAACTCATATTTTTGGAGCCCGAAGAGTCGGAGATCTTAAATAGAATCTTAGCCACCCCATCAATAAGAACAAATATGAACTGTCAGATTGTTCGGGGCAAACCCCAAACGTCGAATTTCCCAAGTAAATCTAAGCTATCGGATATCGTGAGTCCGGGAGGAGGCAAGTTTTAACTTTGATATTTTCGAAGCATGGAGATCCGAAGGGCCGAAGAAAATCTAGACCATTGGATTCAGGAGGACATGCATCGATAGGTCGCATGATCCAGAGGAAGGCAAAGGTCGAAGTGTTGAAATACCCAAAACCCGAAGATTCAAAGGTTTGAGAGGCGTCGATATATAAGTGTACACTTGTCAACATATCATGAGCTCCGAGAAAGTTGAAGTGATTTTTCAATTTGAGATCTGAGATTGCAAAAGTGCAAAGACTCAAAGACCTGAAGTAAAATATGGCCCATGAGATGTAAGGGAGAAATGGCATGAATTAGTGAACTTCAGGTAAGGTCCCAAAGTGCTTCATAGTTGTTGGATTTAGAGGATACATGGAACACATCTATGAGCTCCAGGTAAATACCCAAAGAAATTCTTGATCATTAGATCAGGAGGACACGTGTTAGTGGATCACATACTCTGGGTAACAACCATTGCGAAAAAGAAGTTTGATATTTGATATCTCAAAATTCCAGAGACTGAAAGGAGATCTCTACCGTCAATTGTGAAGAGGGTCGTAGGACTGTTGGTATGATTTGAAAGTTCAAACATCTGAAGTGGGAGAAGAACTATTGATTGAGAAGGAGAGGTGTCAGCGGATTGTGAGTTCGGGAAGAAGGTTGGGTTTGAGATTTCAAAACCCCGAAGTCTAGAGTTGCGAAGGAGATCGAAGTTGTTGATTGATGGAGGGGTAGATCTAGTTTGTAGATTCAAAGGGTGCATATCTGAACCATCATATCATACAGTATCGTCAAGATTGTGAGATCCATGATCCCGTAACATTGTGGGCACAAGATTTGCTTGGAGTTTAAAATATTGAGGGTGGACCGCAATCTGAACCATTGTTTCGTTAGGAGGACACGTGGAGTCTTGAGGAGGATTGCAGGCCCAAAAGTAGTTTGACTTCAAACCTCTTGTATCCACACCCGTAATCGCGTGGTCATCACTGAGGTCACATCAAGAGGGAGATTATTAGAAAAAAGGATCTAACTCCCGACACTCTAATATTTTGCAAGAGAGCGAAAGGGAGGGTTGTGGGTGCCATTAAAACCTACAACAAGAAGATGAAAGGGTCTTTGTTTAGTCATAGAAGGAAACCATAGAGTCACTCGACTCTAGAATCGAAAATCCAAGACCGGGAGGTTGCACAACCCTACGAGAGAGTAGGGGGGATGCATCTCTCTCTCTCACACACTCTAGCAAGTTTGGTAGACATCTCATGGCAATACATGACCTTGACCTATACCTAGACCTAAACATTGCAAGTCATGGAAAGACCTAGAGTTATACCTAGACCATGGCCATGACCATGACCTAGACCTATACCATGAACTAAACCATGACCTATACCTATACCATTTATTATGGCCAGACATAGACCATGACCTATATCTAGAGCTATACCATGATCTAGACCCCCGTAACTCCATATAACCCTAGGATACAACCCATAACCCACCCTTAACCCCATCTACACCCAATCCCTAAGTGAAATATTACTATACCTCTTGTTGAAAGCCCCTATAATACATCTACTTAGATATTTACCTAATATTTGAAAATACAAAAAAAAAAAAAAAAATCTTGTTTTTAAGTCATCCTATATAACTATAACCTTATACAATTTCCCTTTAAGTTTCTTATAGACTTCTTATTGAAAATAATAGGAAATTCTTAATTATATATATAGTTACTTTGTCAAAAACCAAATATTACATAGACATTTTTTATATGACTAAACCTATCTCGTTCATGAGTCCTTCCCTAAAATTTTAAACAAGGAAAAATCATCACCTTACAACTAAGGCCTACATGCTAACATCCCAACTATATTCCAAGTGTAATTTTACCTTCATTAGTAAGTATGTATTTGATGTTAATTGCAACTTTTTATTAGTAGTTTTGAAATTTAATCCAAGAGTTCTTCCCAAGTTTCAAGATGATCTCTTGCAACATGTCTAAAATATTTCCTCATAGTGATATACCACTACTTAGTCTAGGAATTTCAAAAGATGTTCCACCTTTCACCTATTCTATGTACGAGATTTAATGGCTATTTGATCAATAGGTGAAACATGTGAACAATCAAACATTTTTCTTCCATGAATCTTTCATAGCATTAATGTATGGTCAAATTACCTAGCGTTTCCATCCATTAGCATTTTTTTGTCTGGTCTAAATCAGTCATTTGTGTCCATTACATAGTCGACCATCACCTCACTAGTGCATTAATTCAGATGGTATCATGACTAGGCCATGTGGGATCCTTTCATTAGCCCACATCACCACATTGCAAAAACATCCACATCACCTCTGCTATGTATGCCTACCACATCATCCTGCCATGTCACCTACCAGCTAGTTGTATGAGCTGCCATGTGGCACCTTCACATTCATCCATGTATTTGATTGGAAAATTACAAAAATGAGTGACACATGGCAGCCTTTGGTGTTGCCACATCACTATGTTGATGTCATCATGAAACCTGTCACCATGTGTGTGTGCCACATACATTGTACAGATGATGACATCATCCATACTGATGTTTACCTCAGCAATACAAATGTTAACTCATCCTTGCTCACTGGGCTAAGTTGACCAAAACTTTGACCACAAATATCTTTTGATTCGTAACTCTGTTTGACGAGCCATTTACGTTGCTGGAAATATTGTGACGTTCTCTCCGCGATGATGCCAATTTCAATGAGCTTTGAAGACTTTTAATTTTTTCCTTTCTCTATCTGTTGAGGCCATTCAAAGCTTCCTACCTAAGTTGATTATGTGAATTGTGAGTAATTCTTAGTCTTCTTTGGATCCTTTTTGGATCATTGGTCCACTTCCTCATTTAGACCACTCTGCATGTCTCCCTCTATCATGTTAGCAATATCATATTCTTTCAAATAACGAGTCTCATCAGTGAATGTACGATCTTCATAAAGGCATATCAAAAAATCCTCGATCTCAAGTTTTAATGGTGGATCTCCATAAAATGTGTTCCATGATTCTTTGGTCTCTTTGATAGATTGGAAAAGGGAATCAAAGGAGAATTCTAGATCTTCTTGTGGATGTGGACTGACATTTAAATTCCCGACTTCCATCAAGATTTTTTCTTTTTGCGAGGTCGATATTGAGATCCCAGCTATTTCTAGGATGTAGAGAGTTATTCCAAATTATTTATCATCTTAGAGTCTTTGTTGTTGGTTGATGGGTGCTATTTCACACATGGATTAGTGTAGAGGGGGGTTCTTACAGTGCCCTATTTTTTTTTTTAAATCCTAAAGAAACAAAAGGAAGAAAAATAAACGAAAATGTAAGAAAACCAATTATATACTCAAAGTCCCACCATGCTACTATGACCCTGTTGTCACCAAGTTACGTGTACATACAAGTTAGCCTTTGTTCTCATATATAAAAAAAAAACTAATAAAACAAAAATTATAACTATTGAAAGGAAGAAGACAACCTAACTTTGGAGCAACCCCACTAAAGTGGATGTGTGGGATCCTCCCTCACATCTTACCATCTTATCTCTAACCTTAGATCATCATTAAAATCAAAACACACTTGCATGAAAATAAACACACTTGCATGAAAAGAAACACACTTGCATGAAAGGAACAATCAAGGCTTTGGAGAAATAAAAGAAACCTACGTATGCTCTCATCCCTTTAGCACCTCCTCAGAAATGATGCCAAAAATGTGGGGATAAATATATGAACTATTAATTCCCACATTAAATTATCAATCGGGGCTCTTAATCCTCGAGGTGAAAGCACATGAATTGTAGGATAGAAGCCTAGTCTAGCTTAATCTAAATCAGACAAAAAAAATTCAAATCCACACTACAAAATTTAAATGTAAACTGCAAGAGGTAAACACTAAGGATTCATCACTGGGACACATGAATAAATTAGTTCTATAAAGGCCTAGATCATAATATTTGATGCACTCAGGTGATGCTTGTGTGATTAATCATGAGTATCCTTCTTAAGTTTATTGTCCTTCAATGAGTATTTCCTATAGCAGATCCACACTTAAATGCAATAAAATAAACAAGAAAATGGAAATGAATTCAAGTGATTGGAAATAAAATAACACCTTGGTAATAACTCCAACACAGGAAATAAAAGGGAATTAAACTACTAGAAAACCAAATTAAAGAAAACTAGCTAAATAAAAAAATAATCAAACAATCGAGCAATGAAATTAAGATTCAAACTATACAAATGAATTTCCCTAAAAAATGTACACTAAAGAATGGAAAGTGCAGTTAGAGATCTGGGTCAAGAAGTGCACAAAAAAAAACTCAGAAATAAAACGTGGAGTGCAGGAACATAATGCAGTGCAGGAACAAAGTGCATGGACATAATGCAGTGCAGGAACATAGTGCAGTATATAAACATAGTACATAAACAAAGTGTAGTGCAAGAATGTTGAGTGCACTGGTGCAGGAATGTTGAGTGTAGGAACAAAATGCAATTTTAAATAATGCATGGACTTAGTAAATTATAATGATATTTTTTAAACATAGGTGTACTAATATGAGAATAATTTTCTCAATTAAACACGTCACAATAGGAAAACTAACCTACAAAAATCAAATTCCAATTATGTGAGATGAAATCAAAACAAAAACTAGAATTGAAATCTACAAACAGAAATGTATAACACTAATCTAAAGAAAAACATAAATACTGAATACCAAAGGATGGGGGCCCTCCAAACTTATTCTACACTGTGGAAGAGATCTACAATAGTAAATAATGATCTACACCATGTACATGAACATCATCTCATTCATTTCACCAAATTCGGAAAATTAAAAGTCTCTTAGAATCTTGGCATTGTCATGATGACACCCTAATATCCATTACAAAAGAATTCCCATAATGATAATGGATCTTTCTCATAGCCCTATGAGGATTATTTATACATTCAATCTATGGAGGAATCAATAAAACTGAATTCCCCAACTCAGATTTTAGTTAAAACCAATTTTACAATTTTTGGAATGAAATCACAAAAATCTGGGTTTTACATCATTTTTTGTAGATTCGAGTTAGAGATCAACCCATATATTCCAAAAAAAAATTAATTTTGAAAAAATGACCTTGTATTACTCAATTTTCCACATTCTAGACAAAACCCATATCGTAACTTTAATATATATGATATACCATCTGCATGGAAATCGAGGTGCAAGTTGGTTGTTTGAGATTTTTACTATTTTTTGCAGAAACATTCCCCTTAATATGGAGGTCCACACATGTGATATAGGTTATTTTGGGCACATCTATATTCATGTCAATGTCATTCTGAATAAAACCCATGTCCCCTAGTTTCCTCTAAAAGCATTCCAAATTTTCAACTATTATCAACTATCGGATGGTTGTTGATGTGGGTCCTATATGACCTAGAACATTATAGTACCAGATGGTTTATGGAAAACTCTGGCACCATATGATATGAATTATGATTACCGGATGACATGGAGTGTGAGTACCAGATGAATGTGTAGGTATCGGATGGCTCTGGAACTGTCTGGTACAAGATGACTTGCAGTGCAGGAATAGTGCGAGAACATATTGTTTGGAGATAGAAACAAAAGATTAAACCATCATCAACAAAACTATTGTATAATCATCCTTTTAATCACTAAAAATATGGAAAATTATGTATTAACCACATAAGATAAATAACAAGAGATAATGGAGGTTTATGTTGTAATTAGGGATATATTATTGACAAAATGGGGGGGAGAAGGTGTAATGATGAGTGTATTTGTATGGCGGAAAATATGACAAAACAAGAGTCCAACAATGACTATATTGTTCAACAATGATTTTATTATGAAGATAAATCATCATAATAAAATATGATTTTATTATGTAGATAAATCATCATAATAAAATCATTGTTGAACAATATAGTCATGACAGATCATTTGAAGTCAACAAATTTTGAATGTTTTTTTTTATATATCAGAGAGTTACAAGAGGAAGAACCATTGGAAAATTAGCAAGCAATGGAAGAGAGGAAAGGAAAAAATTACATACATCCCTACATTGATAAACACAATATCCTATAGAGAAGTAAAGGGAAGAGAAATCATTAGAGAAAGAGATCAGGAAAGAAAGGTTGGAAACATACTGATCGGGGGAGTTTTCCTTTTTTTGATGATGAAAAAAGAGAAGAGATAGAAAAAAAAGAATGGAAACAAAGATAAAGAATAAATGCATGAATATAAGGGGAGAATCCCCAAGGAGAGAGACCCTTTTCTATTGATGTGAAAGGGGGAGACTAAGAAACATTATTGAGGAGAAATGGTCACATGGGGAGCATGCGTGTTGGAGCATCAATGTTTCCATCAATGCCAAAGGGAGATATTGTTTGACAGTTGGTTTGTACTGTTGTTTTTCATTGATGTCAAATCTTGGATATTGAGGTCAACCCTTGGAGAAGCTCATAATCCCTATATATGTGGTTTATATTGAAGGTGCATTAATTGTCATTGATGGAGTGGTTGATTTCAATAGATTCGATGGTTGCATTTGATGAAGTCTAGATGAATCACATAAGGTATGGTTATGGTACCTAAAGTTGGTTGATGAATATGGACATAAAGGACAATGTACATTTAGGTAAGAAACTCATGGATGGATAGTCATTGTCATGTCATTTTCAATGATAGGTGGTATGCCACGTGGTTCCTCATGGTTGAGGAGTTATGAGGTCATGAAGTTGGAAGCCCCAAAGATAGGTTAAGAATCCCATATGGAAGCCCAAAATATGGGTTAAGAATCCCCTAATTTATTTCAATTCATTAATGAAAGAGTAAAGTGGTTGTAACAAGAAAGTTCAAGAAGGCCTAAATTTAAGGAAAGAGGTTAATTAGAAAACGTATATATACACCTCAAGAAGTCACTCATAAGTACATTCACACACATATTCTATTGAATATATTCTATGTGAGTAACTGATTCTTATATGAGGTAACCAAGGAGATCTAAGGATAATTTCATAGGGAAGACAAAGTGAAGAAGGGTAAATTTACAAGGGAGGATAAAGTCTTGCGGTGATGTATTCTAAGGTATGTTATTTATAGGCCATCTTACCATTTTCACTATACCTTTATTTATAGAATGATTTAGACATAAAAAAGTGTAGGCTATAGAGAAGACATATCAAGTTACCTTTTGTAGAAATTTCAGCTTATTTATCATTGTATTTGTGCAGATAGACGCTGTGGAAAATAGAGGTTTTGGCTAGTCTTGAAACTAGTCTCAAATAGGTGTTTCATGTAAAACAGTCATAACTTCTTCATAGACGATAAAAATTTAGTGAGACCAAATGAATTGGATAGAGTAAATTACTTCTTGTGGTTTTTTATGATTTTCAGATCTAGATATCAAATATTTCCCATGTGTCATGCTCTACAAGATTTCTCTCTAGAATAAGACAAAATTCAACAAAGCCTATCATTGTTTCTATAATGTCTTCTTTAGGATTTTACAAGAAGTGAAACTTGGAGGAATTGCAGAGAATATATTGAATAATATTGGGTACAAGTTTCAAAACTTTATTCATTACAGGTAGAGAGTTATGCTTGTTGAAAGTTATGGTTTTAACATATCCAAAAACTAGTCCCGTGATACTAAGGTAAATATTGATGAAGATGTTATTCTCTTGTTGTTGAAGTTGAGGAAGGTCTGCAGGTCTATTATATATTTACATGTATTTTTATATGCATGTTTTGAGGTTTAAATGTTGATGATATTATGGTGTATGTTTTAGGCAGGTCGTTGGTATATTGTTGAGGGATTGGCACATGCTTGATGCATATACTTGGTATATGATATTGGTTGTTTGGTACTTTGTTGAGGTACACCATTGATTATACTTTCTTGATATATTATATAGTACATGGTGTATGGCATGATTGAGTATATGGTTGAGATGCATTGTTGGTACATGGCATGGTAGAGGTGTTGATGTACATGGTTGATAGATGGTATGGTATAGGATTGGTACTTGGTATGGTGCTTATGTAAATGGTTGATGGTTGAGGGATATGGTACAGGTTATGGTTCATCGTTGATGCATGGTTTGGAGTAGGTTATGGTGCATGGTTGATGAATAGTTTGGTATAGGTTTTGGTGCAATGTTTATGCATGACTTGGTATAGGTGTTGGTGCATGGTTGATGCACTTGTTGTGGTACATGATTGATGTTTGGTATGGTACATGTTGATGTCATAGTACATGATTTGGTACATGGTTCAAACACATATCTTGTGATGGTATGTTGGTGATCTTGTTACATGTTCTATAGAGGCATGTCTTGGTGAGGTTGTACATCTACTTGAGAGGTGTCTTTGGTATATGATCCATGTGAGAGGATATGGTTGAGTATCAGTGATATTGACAGGTAGGACAGGTTGATGTGATTGGTTGACAGTGATAGGTTAATGTGATAGGTTGATAGTCATAGGTTGATGTGATAGGTTGGATACAATGAAAGGTTGACAGTGACAAGTTGGTGATAGTGATAGGTTGGATACAGTGAGAGGTTGATTGGTTATAGGTTTATGTGACAGTGGTAGTTACAGTGACAGTGGGAGTGACATTGGTAGTGAGTTTGGTACGGATAGTTGGTCTACACTTATATTTTAGGGTGGCAGGATGAGGAAAGGAAAGAGGCTTGTAGCCTCCTTCCAGTTTGTTCCATATAACACAATGAGTTGGAGATTCCTTCAAGTTGGATCTTGTGAATCAGTGGGTTGTAGCCTCATTCTGGTTGTAGCCAAAGAATTCAGGAAGTTGTATCTCCCTTTAAGCTGGAGCTTGAGAATAAGTGGGTTCTAGCCTCCTTCTGGTTGGATCCAGATAAGTCATGGAGTTGAAACTTCCTTCAAGTTGGAGCCTATAAATAGGGGGTTGTAGCCTCCTTCTAGTTGCAATTGGAGAATTGGGATGTTGGTTCTTCCAATGAGTGTATTATTTGATATATAAGAAAGCATTATGTGGTTTTCTCCAATTTGGCTTTCCATATAAATTCTAGTGTACTATGTACTTCATGTGATTTTGATGTGATGTTGCTTATGTTTATATGCTAATGATATACTGATAATATATTTATGTTATATTGATTCTATACTAATTATTAAGTTGAAGTTTATATATTATGATTAAAAGTGGTAAAAGTTCTCATACTGATTCACCCCCCCTCTCAGTATTTCAACATGGCCTATGGTTGAGGAATCTCTATTTTCTATTGTTGGAAGGGAAAAGAACATTACACGTGTGGGAGAAAGAAAGAGGCATATAAATAAAGTGAATCATACGAAAGTGTACACGGGTTGCAGTGGAAACGATAGCATATGTATGTAGGTTGCAATGGGAATAATTGTGTATGTACAGGAGTTATAGTAAGGCCAATTGCATACATTTGTACAAGGTTTCTAGGAAGTACCAGGTCCATAAAGGATGGAGTCAACAAAAATATAGGTGTTTCCAATTGGCCGTATAATTGGTCTGCAACAAATTTGTGGGAAGAAGAAATTTCCAAGGATTTGTTGAGGTTTGGTTTTTTATTTTTCTGGTTATTGGAGGACAAGGTTTTCCTTAGATTTTGTGGATTTTTATTAGCTTTTAGGGATGGTTTTTCCCTCATAATTTATGAGTTTGATAAATTTACAGAAGAAAAATATTGTGTCTCATATGTGTTTATGATTCATCTATGATCTTGTTGTTTCTGCCCCATATATTTTCCATGAATTATTTTCAGTATAAATTTTTTTAGTGATAACAACTAGGGCTTACTGTTAGCTCACTAGGAAGCAATTTTCAAATATGAAAAATAGTCACATGGAGTTTCATTTGAAAATTGACATGGTATCAAATATTGGGATTTTAAGACAAGGGAATCATCTTTGAGACACATAACTATGATAGTTGGTTTTGATATTTCTTGTTTATGTTTAGATAGGTCATAGGGGACAGCTATGAAAGGGATTTATAGCCGTTTTGAGAAGTTATCTCTGAGAGGGAGTGTTGAGACCTCTGTTTTTTAGGAATTCATGTTTTTGGGAAATGATAATGCCATTTTTTTATGAAAAGTATAGAATCTCAGCAAAAGAGTTTAAGTGGCAGAAAACATTTGGACAAGAGGGACACTAACTACAAGTGTGCCAGCTGTGAAAATAGATCATGCTCCAACTGGGAAAATAGTGGAAAAGAAAAAGCATTACAAGCGCATGGAAGGAGAAAGATGAAAAATACAATGAAAAAATATTCAAGAAAAGATAATTGAATCAAGAATTCAATAAGAGCCCAAGGGAAAAATATAAATCTAGAGATATGTAATGGAAAAAGGGTTACGATGGGTTACCTCTAGTAGTATAATTATGATTGTTGTCATTGATTCAGTGAAGAAAACCTATTGTAAGGAGTTTTGAATGTCATTTTTCTTGCACAATTAGATAGAGTATGTGATGAGTACCTGAGAATTGATTTTGTGGGGTATGTTGATTAAGGTTGGTTGTCATTGATGTCAACCCTTGAAGAAATCCCCATAGCACAAAGGTTTGGGTAATGGAACCAATATTGTTTGATGTAAATATGACTAATTATTATTTTTTCATGGTTAATAAGAAGTAAATATGGATGAAGTCCAAAGTGGTCCCCTTATGGTGAAAGCCCTTACAGGGAGACGCTTTGTGGAGTAAGAGAACCCATGATTAAATGTGGAATAATGAGATGAAGGACCATGAATCTGTCAGTTAAACTATCCTATATGGATAGTGCTTGTAATTCCATTTCCATTGGTATGTGGAACGTCACATAACTCCTCACGGTTAGAGAGTTATGGCCATGAGAAGTTGGAGACCCTAGGTTTGGGTAATGGACCCAAGTTTGTTTGATGGATAACGGTATGAGATATGGTATATTTTCCGATAATACTATTCTATATGGATATTACATGTCATTCCATTTCTGGTGGTATGTGGAACATCACATAAGGCCTCACGGTTTGAGAGTTATGGCCTTACGAAGTTGGAGGACCCTCATATGTCATCTAGAAGCCCCAAAAGGTCAAAGTAGTCAACGTGATTTAAGAGATTTTAAAAGGTAAATAATAAAGTGAAGTAATGAATGTATTATAATTCAAAGTGAATACAAAATAAATTATTTCAATAATAAATTTAATGGATAAATTAGAAGTGGGTTAACCCTAAAATAAGGAATGTGGGGCCAAGTGACCTAGAAGATGTTTTTAAGGAAGCTACTTGGAGAGTATAAATAATAGACAAGGCTATCTCATTTTAATCACACTTGAGAATATTAAATATCTATATGTTTCTGAGGTAACCAAGGATATATAAGCCTAAATTCTGAGGGAAGGTGAAGAAAATAAGGCCGAAATGAAAGGAAGGATAAATTCTTTTGATGGTGCTTTCTAAGGTATGTTTTTTTCAGGTCATCCCACCATTTTTTCCATAACGTTTTTTCTCTAATGATTCAGACCTTGAAATTTCTATGACATTGAGGAAACATATCCAAGTATTTGTGGTAAAAATTCAGCTCGTGGTTTGTTTTATTTTTAGAGTTATACTCCATGGAAAATAGGGTTTGTGGCTAGTCCTAAAACTAGTCAAAAATAGGTGTTTCGGGTAAAAACGTCATAAATTATTCATAACAGATCCAAATTCAGTGAAAGAAAATGTTTTGGTTAGAGTATAGTTTTTTGTATGTTGTGTAATATTTTAAGATTTATTAAACAAATATTTTGTGTGGGGCATGCTCTACAAGGTCGCTCTCTAGAATAAGCCAGATTTCAGCAAGGTATGAAATTTTTGCTATAACTACTTTTATGAGAGGTTCCAAGTAGTGAAACTTGGAAGAATTGCATAAAACACATTGAATAACATTGTGTATCATTTTCAGATATTTATACATTACAGGTTCAAATATATGATTACTTCAAGTTAGGGTTGTTGACTAATCCAAAACTAGGCATGTGAGACTAAAGAAAAGTTTGATGAAAATGCTAGTATCTTGTTGTTAAAGTTAAGGAAGGTTTGTAGGAATTTGATCATATACACCAGTTATATTACAGAGCTACAAATCATATTTGGATGATGAAATTGATGAGGTATTTTGGTTGAGATACATGTTGAGTACAAGGTTGAGACAAGTAGTTGATGAGTTGGCACATACATGAGGTGTATGGTTGATGATGTTGGTACATATTGATGAGTAATAGTTGATGAGTAATTGACACATGATTGGTACATACTTGGTACATGGTTGGATGCACTTGTTTATGGTACAGGTTGATTACAGGTTGAGGTACAGGTTGATGCATGGTTCGGATTTATTGGTAGAGATTTACAGTGGTATATCTCATAGTGATAATGTGACAGTGGTTCCATTATTCTACTTCTACTTCAAGGTGGTAGGATGGGGCAAGGACAGGTGATTGTATCCACCTTCTAGTTGTATCCGGAGAACATAGGGGGTTGTAGCCAGAGAATTGGGGAGTTGGAGCTTCCCTCAAGTTGTAACTTGAGAAACTAGGGGGTTGGAGCTTCCTTCCAGTTGCAGCTGGAAAACAAAGGAAGTTGGTTCTTCCAATGAATGTAATTCTTCAATACATATAATAAAAATCATTCTGTGGTTTTCTCCCGATTTAGGTTTCCATGTAAAACACTGGTGTACTGTGTATGTATGTGATTGTTTATTTCTTACTCCTCATTATTGGATAATAATTCTACATTGATATAACAATTGAAGAAAAATGATTATAATTACGCTATTACTGATTCACCCCCCCTATCAGTAATCCAACAATTGGTTTCAGAGCAGGTTCCTTCAAAAATCAGTTTAACCACTGAAAGGTAGATCATCAAGAGTACTAATTTGTATAAAAATGGAATATCACAGTTTGATGGACAAAAGTATGTTTTTTGGAGCATAAGGATGAAGACATGTATACAAGCACAGGGATTTCAAGTTTGGAAATCAATTGTAGATGGATACACAATGCCAACAGTTCCACCAACAAATGACAAAGAAGTGAAACTCGGTGAGAATAATTCCAAAGCCAAAAATGCACTTTTGAATGGTCTCAGTGATACGGTATTCACCAAAGTTTCACATTGTAAATCTGCTAAAGAGATTTGGGACAAGCTTTGAAATATTTATGAAGGAGATTCAAAAGTCAAAGTAGCAAAGCTTCAAACTTACAGAGGTCAGTTTGAACAACTAAAAATGAAGGAAGATGAAGATATCACAACCTACTTCTTATGAGTCGATGAAACAGTGAATGCAATCATAGGATTGGGAGAAGAAATCGAAGAATTTGTAATTGTTCAAAATGTACTAAGATCTCTTCCTATGAGATTCAACCCTAAGATATCAGCACTAGAATAAATATCAGATCTAAACTCAATAAGAATGGATAAATTGCATGGAATCTTCACAGCATATGAGATGAGAACTGAATAGGAAAATCCAGATGTAAAAGAAGCAGCCTTCAAAGAATCCAAAAGATCAAAGAAAAAGAAAAAGGAACAAGAATAATATAGCAGCAACAACGACATCTCAGAAGATGATGAAAAAGTGGCCAACTTCATCAAAAGACTGGACAAGGAAACCAATGGTAGGTATAGAGGTAAGCTTCCTTTAATTTGTTTTAATTGTGATGGTATTGGTCATTTTGCTAAAAAAAATCCTCGTAAGAAAAATAGAAATGATGAAGGTTACTCAAAAGGCAGACAAACATATAAAGGTAAAAGAACTACAAATAAAATTTTCAAGAAAATATTTTGCACCAAAGAAGACATCTCATTATTAGATGAAGATGAATTCAATGACAATGAAATAGGGGGAGTTTTATTCATGGCAGTAGAAGACATTGATAAATAAGACTCCGAAGAAGAATATGAAGAAGCATATGAAGAAGAAATCGAAGAGGCAGAAGTTGACTTCTGAGAAGAATTAATGAGTGTCATAGAAGTTATCAGAAGAGAAAAGAAGAAAAACGAGAAACTACAAGCATAACTAGATAAGAAAAAAGACACTCAAGAACTAGAACAAATGATCACAAAATTGACGGTTCAAATAGAAGAAGATAAAAAAATTGAAGAAGCACTCAAAGAACAACTACAAGGAAAGGACATGATCATTGGAAACTTGGAAGTAGAGATTGTCACATTAAGAAAGGATATTCAAAAGAAAAATATACATAATAGCTCAAAAGTTATGGATGACATTATCAACAGTCAAAAATATCATCTCGAGAAGTCCGGACTTGGATATAATTAGATAGAAAATGGATCAAGCTCCAAAACAACAGAGCAAGAAACAAATCCAAAAATATTTGAAGAAACAATCGAAGGGGATAAAAATATATACAAGGAAGATTACAGGGACACTCATCCACCAAGAAGATTTAGATTTCATAATCAACAACAGATAGACATGCCTCAAGAAGAAGAAGGATTCATAAGAGCACCTCCTTTCATAATATCTTCAACTACCAGGTATCAAACTATATTTTTTGGTTTATGTTATGCATGTAATAATTTTGGACATAAAGCTATAAATTGCAGGGCTAACAACAGGAAAAATAACTACTTTGAGAGTCATACACAAAGGGGTTATTCACGAATACCTAATGAAACACAGAGAATAAGTTACAACAGGTTTGAATCTTTTAGCACTGAAGTGGAATGTTACAAATGTAACAATTTTGGACACATGGCCAAAAATTGCAGAATGACAGTCCCTCCTAAAGAACCTCAACAGAGTCACAAACAAGAACCTCAGAAAATGACATGGATAAGAAAGCAAGATCAATATAGAAATGAAAAATACACAGTCCCTCTACAAGATAAACAGAATAAATGTGGTTGGTATGTTGACAGTGGATGTTCAAAACACATGTCAGGTGAAAGAGACAAGTTTCTTACATTATGAAAGGAAAGAGATGGATTAGTCTCCTTCGGAAATTATGATTCAACCAAAATCATTGGAAAAGGGATAGTCTGAATTGGGAACAAGAATGAAAAGGAAGAAAATGTTCTACTAGTAGAAGATATGAAACATAATCTTTTAAGTGTGAGTCAAATGTGTTACCAAGGTCATAAAGTTACTTTCGATTCACAAAAGTGTGAGATAAGAAAAGAAGGTTCAGGGAAATTGATCGCTACAGTTGCAAGAACTTCAAGCAACATATATGTGTTAAGCGAAATTGGAAATGAAAAGACTTGTATAGGAAAGGAAGATGAAATTTGGCTATGGCACAAAAGAATGGGTCACATGCATTTTGATAACCTTGTCAAAGTCAACAAAAGAGAAGCAGTCAAAGAAATGCCCCAAATCACAAAACCAACCAACACTTTATGCAAGCATTGGCAACAAGGAAAGCAAACAAAGACCAGGTTCAAATCAAAGGAATATTCATCAACAAAACCACTGGAAATTGTGCATACTGATCTAGTTGGACCAACTACAATAAAAGGATTAAAAGGTGAGAGATACTTTATGTTATTAGTTGATGATTATACAAGAATGACTGCAATTTTCTTCCTTAAGAACAAGTCACAAGCTTTTGAAAAATTCAATATCTACAAGGGAATGGTTGAAAATGGGATGGATTCAAGAATCAAATGCTTGATATTGGATAATGGAGGAGAATTCACCTCAAAGGAATTTATGGACTACTGTAGAAATCATGGAATAAAAATGAAATTGTATGTCACTAGGACACCTCAACAGAATGGAGTTGTTGAAAGAAAGAACATGACAGTACAAGAAATGGATTGAACAATGATAATGGATTCAAAGTTGACAGATATGTTTTGGACACAGGTAGTGCATAAATCAATTCACATTCAAAACAGAGTAATGATCAGAAACAACATTGATAAAACTCCCTACGAGCTATGGAAAGGAAGACTAGCAAATGTGAATCACTTCAGAGTTTTTGGAAGCAAATGCTACATCAAAAGAGAAGATGGCATAATGGGAAAGTTTGACTCTCGTGTGGACAAAGGAATACTTGTTGGTTACTCAAGGAAAGCATACAAGTGTTACAATCTAAGATTAAAAAAAGTTGTGGAAAGCATCAACGTAACAATTGATGAAACAGGAAGACCAGAATCAAAGGAAGAATAAAACAAATCAATGCAACAAATTTTCAAAGAAGAAGATGAAAAAGAAGTAGAAGAGGAAGATGAAGATGAAGAGAATTTGACAGAAGCAAAAGAGAAAGTTTAGCAAGTATCTCTAAAGACACCTAGCAAATGAGTACAGAGGAATTATCCTTTAGATCAGATTATTGGAAACAAAGATGCAGGAGTTGTGACTAGAAGAAAAATCCATTCACCAGAACAAACACACCTAGCACTCTTATCTACAATTGAACCAAACTATTTCGAAGAAGCCAACAAGGATGAATTTTGGAATAGGGCCATGGATGAAGAATTGGATCAAATAGAGAAAAATGACACTTGGAAATTGGTTCTAAGATCAAATAATAAGAATGTGATCAACACAAAATGGGTTTTCAGGAATAAATTGAATGAGGATGGACAATTTACAAGGAACAAAGCTAGATTGGTATGTGAAGGATATGCACAGATTGAAGGAATCGACTTTGAAGAGACATTTTCCCCAGTTTCTAGAATGGAAGAAATCCATTTTCTTTTATCTTATGCATGCTCCAAAAATGATAAAGTATATCATATGGACGTAAAATCATTTTTTCTGAATGGGGAACTTGAAGAAGAAGTCTACATTGAGCAGCCAGAATGATTTCAGTTGTCAAAGAACACAAACTATGTGTGTAAATTAAAGAAGGCCTTGTATGGTATAAAACGGGCTCCTAGAGCATGGCACTCTAGACTGGATAAGTATTTGTAGTAGGAAGGGTTCAGAAAAGGAAGTGCAAACAACAACCTCTACATCAAGGTAGGTCAAGGTAATATTTTATTAATTGAAGTTTATGTTGATGATATTATTTTTGGTAGTGATGATGACAGGTTAAGCCAGAAATTTGCAAAAGACATGCAGAATGAATTTGAAATGTCGTTAATTGGAGAACTATCCTTCTTTCTAGGACTTCAGATACATCAAAGAAACCAAGGAATTTTTATTTTTCAAACCAAGTATATTAGAGAAATTCTAAAGAGGTTCAGAATGGAAGATTGCAAACTAGTTATCACTCCCATGCAAACCAGTTGTAAGTTGAGCAAAGAGGATGATTCAAAATCTACAGATCAGAGGCAATATAGGTCAATGATTGGAAGCCTACTATATGTGACAACATCCAGACCAGATGTAATGCAGGAAGTTGGATAGGTGGCACGATTTCAAGCAACACCAAAGGAATCACATGTATTAGCAGTAAACGGGATCTTCAAATATCTCAGAGGAAAAAAAGAGTTTAGATTATGGTATCCAAAAGGAAAATATCTATCACTTATTGCCTACACAGATGTAGATTGGGTAGGTTGTATTGATGACTGAAGAAGCACCAGTGGAGCAGCGTTCCACTTAGGTGAGTGTTTGGTATCATGGCTAAGCAAAAAACAATCATCAGTATCTCTATCTATAGCCAAGGCAGAGTATATTGCAGCAAAAACATGTTGTACACAGGTTCTTTGGCTGAAACAAACTTTGACAGATATACAGGTTGAGTATGATGTGCCCATTCCAATATATTTTGATAATACAAGTGCCATCAGTATCTCAAAAAACCCGGTGATGCACTCCAAGATGAAGCACATTCCAATCAAGTATCACTTTCTACAAGAACAAGTTGTAGAAAATAACATCAGAGTTGAGTATGTGGGAACAAAAGAACAAGTGGAAGACATATTTACAAAACCACTTCCATGGGAAGCCTTTGAATATCTTCACCAAAGACATGGAGTTATTTCTACTCCAAAATTAATTCTTTTTGAATTCTTTTTGAATTCTTATCTTATATGTCTTAGATGTACATGAGGAAGCACCATAAGAGGACAGTTCAATCAGGGGGAGCAGCCCCGGATGGAAAGATACCTTTGCCATTGATGACAAAGGGGGGGAGATTTATTAGATGTAGAGGACATAGGCATGTTTCTAGGGCGAGCAGATTTATCAGATGCAGATGATAGAGGCATGTTTCCAGGGGGAGCATGAGTGATATGATTTCATTATTGAATCAGAGTGTTGCCATTAATTCCAAAGGGGGAAATTGTTGATTAAGGTTGGTTGCCATTGATGTCAACCCTTGAAGAAAGCCCCATAGCACAAAGGTTTGGGTAATGGGCCTAATATTGTTTGATGTAAATATGACTCATTATTTTTTTTTCATGTTTAATAAGAAGTAAATATGGATGAACTCCAAAGTGGTCCCCTTATGGTGAAATCCCTCACGGGAAGATGTTATGCGGAGTAAGAAAACCTATTATTAATTGTGGAATAATGAGATGAAGGGAAATGAATTTGTTAGGTAAACTATCCTATATGGCTAGTGCTTGTCATTCCATTTCTGGTGGTATGTGGAACATCATATAACTTCTTACGGTTAGAGAGTTATGGCCATGAGAAGTTGGAGACCCCGGGTTTGGGTAATGGACCCAAGTTTGTTTGATGGATAATGGTATGCGATATGATATATTTTTAGATAATAATATTCTATATGGATAGTACATGTCATTCCATTTCTGGTGGTATGTGGAACGTTACATAACTCCTCACGGTTTGAGAGTTATGGCCTTATGAAGCTGGAAGACCCTCATATGTCATCTAAAAGCCCCAAAAGGTCAAAGTAGTCAAAGTGGTTTAAGAGATTTTAAAAGGTAAATAATAAAGTGAAGTAATGAGTGCATTATAATTCAAAGTGAATACAAAATAAATTATTTCAATAATAAATTTAATGTAGAAATTAGAAGTGGGTTAACCCTAAAATAAGGAAAATGGGGCCAAGTGACCTAGAAGATGATTTTAAGGAAGCTACTTGGAGAGTATAAATAAGAGGCAAAGCTCTCTCATTTTAATCACTCTTGATAATATTGAATATCTATGTTTCTGAGGTAATCAAGGATATTTAAGCCGAAATTCTGAGGTAAGTTGAAGAAAGAAGGCCAAAATGCAAGGAAGGATAAATTCTTTTGATGGTGCTTTCTAAGGTATGTTTTTTTCAGGTCATCTCACCATTTTTTCCATAAATATTTTTCTATAATGATTCAGACCTTGAAATTTCTATGCCATTGAGGAAACATATCCAAGTATGTTTTTAAAAAAATTAAGCTTTTGGGTCGTTGTATTTTTGGAGTTACACTCCATGGAAAATAGGGTTTCTCGCTAGTCCTCAAACTAGTCAAAAACATGTGTTTCGGGTAGAAACGTCACAACTTTTTCATAACAGATCCAAATTCAATGAAACAAAATGTGTTGGTTATAGTATAGTCTCTAGTATTCTTTGTAAAAATTTCATATCGATTCAACAAATATGTTGTGCGGGGCATTCTCTACAATGTCGCTCTCTAGAATAAGCCAGATTTCAGCAAGGTATGTCATTTTTGCTATGACGCCTTTTTTGAGAGGTTCCAAGTAGTGACACTTGGAGGAATTGCATAAAACACACTGAGGAAAATTATGTATCAGTTTTAGATATTTATACATTATAGCTTCAAGGTTATGATTACTTCAAGTTAAGGTTGTTGACTAATCCAAAACTAGGCATGTGAGACTAAAGAAAAGTTTGATGAAAATACTAGTCTCTTGTTGTTAAAGTTAAGGAAGGTTTGTAGGAATGTGAGCATATACACTAGGTATATTATAGAGCTACAAATAAGATTTGGATGATGAAATTTATGAGTGATTTTGGTTGAGATACATGTTGAGTACAAGGTTGAGACACGTAGTTGATGAGTTGGCACATACATGAGGTGTATAGTTGATGATGTTGGCACATATTGATGAGTAATAGTTGATGAGTAGTTGACACATTATTGGTACATACTTGGTACATGGTTGGATTAACTTGTTTATGGTACATGTTGATTAGAGGTTGAGGTACAGGTTGATGCATGGTTGATGCATGGTTCAGATTTATTAGTACAGATTTACAGCGGTATATCTAACAGTGATAGTGTGACAGTGGTTACATCATTCTACTTATACTTCAGGGTGGTAGGACAGGGAAAGGATAGGTGGTTGTATCCACCTTCTGGCTGTATCCGGAGAACATAGGGAGTTCTAGTATCCTTCTAGTTGTAGCTAGATAATTGGGGAGTTGGAGCTTCCCTCAGGTTGTCACCTGAGAAACTAGGGGGTTGGAGCCTCCTTCCAGTTGCAGCTGGAAAAAAAAGGAAGTTGGTGCTTCCAATGAATGTAATTCTTCAAGACATATAAGAAAAAACATTATGTGGTTTTCTCCCAATTTGGGTTTCCACGTAAAACACTGGTGTATTGTGTATGTATGTGATTGTTTATTTCTTACTCCTCATTATTGGATAATAATTCTACATTGTATAACAATTGAAGAAAAAGGTTTATAATTACGCTATTACTGATTCACCCCCCCTCTCAGTATTCCAACAGGGTAAAATGTTGTATGGGAGATGCATTCAATGTATGGGTTGGTTTTGAGACACTCATAGTATAAAGGATTGTTGGGGCCCTAATTGTTGTTTTTACTACATATGCATATTTGATTTCTATGTTGTGTAATTAGGATTGTCCTGTGTATTTAACATTTAAGAGCCATCTGTGAATTCATTTTTTTCTTATTTATGTATGAATATGAATATGATGATGTTAAACATGATGTTTCATTCTCTTTAACTCACTTGACTACACACACATGTCAGATTTTCTTCTGGTAATACATCCTTCCCCTGTGGAAAGTTGAATATGCCAATGCTCCTAGACTCAATGGTATCTTTTGTTGGAAACCTCTAAGAACCACAATGTCTAGTTTAGTTCCAACAAATGGTTTTGTTGTCGGGACCTGAACTTTAAAGCTAGTTTTTTAGAGGATGCATCATCAAATATTTAAGTCTAATGTTTAGAATTTTTAGGAACGAAGGTGTGATGAGTTTATAAAAAAAGAAGCCAAGTTATGACACAAAATATTTAGAGTTGTGGAGAGCATTGTTTTTTATTCAGAATATGCAGGTGACAATTATAATATCTTTTCGATTCAATTCCCTAAAGAGGTATTTTAGTGGCCAGAGTGGTTACAAGAAGCATTGAAATTTAAATATTGAGTCAAGAGAAGATAAAAATGGAACGTTGAGCGGTTAGAATTTGTTCATTGATTAGATCGTTGAATCTCTCATGCCATGGAATTCTTGGTGAAAACTAACTTGGAAGTATATATTGTCGATTTTGTTGTAGAAAAGCACCAATATTTCTTGAAAGAAGAATTCTTATTTGAAGAAGGCACCAAAGGAATATTGTTGTGGGAAATGACTCTTTGAATTAATATTTTTCTAGCAGAAGAAGGGATTCTACCTATTCCTTTAATTGATATGGTAGCATAAAACTGTGTGCTTTGGGGTAGGTGGCTCGGGGGAGGGTCATGAGCCTATAAAGAATGAGTTTCTGGATATGGGGGGCTGACGAGAGAAAACTGCAAGAAATGAACAAGCACTAAGGAGGGTTGAGGCTATTGAAAATAGGTGGTGGAACCATATGAGAAAGGTAACGTGTTAAGCCCTAATATTGGCTCATTACCCCATAAATGGGGCATATTACATTAGTAATGTTATTTTATTTATGTTGTATTTATTCCATTAGTTGTAATTATACCTCCTAGTCTCCTATATATACCAAGGAGACATTTTCATTTGGAATCATCTTGGAATTGTACATTTATGTGGGCATAAGGAGGCTGCCCCCTTGAAGAGGCTTATTATCTGAATTTCTCTCTTTTTCAAGGTGTTGAGTACTTATTCTGAGGTTTTTCTATGCTATATTGATATTTGGTTCTTAACATATGGTATTAGAGCTCAAGGTCTTGGGGTTCCGCTGCTACATCTGAGACACCTTGGAATTTTCACTATAACTTTTTTTCTACAACGTTTCAGAAGGAACGAATTGGAGGATATTTAGTAGATGGATCAAGGTACGTTGGGTTAATAGTTTATCTCCCGAGGCATTATAATTTTGGAGATAAAGCCTGTGCAAGATAGGGTTTGGGAATCATCCTGAACTGATTCATTGCGGAATTTGCACTATAAAATTGTTTCTCTAACGTTTCAGACCCTGAAATCTAGAGGATATTCACAAAAAATAGTAATTTATATGTGGTAAAAGGTTCCTCTTCTGGGTCATATTACATTTGTAGATACACCTTGTGGAAGATATGGTATCAGACTAGTCCTATTGACTAGCCTCAAGAAGGTGTTCTAGGTAAAACAATCATAACTTCTTCCTAGAGTATCCAAATTCAGTGAGACTGGTTGCATTGGATAGTGGGAAATATTTAGTATTTGTGGTATGAGTTTCATAATTTTATATCAATTATTATTTGTGAGGAACTCTATACAAGTGAAATCTTCTGAAAAGGCCAAAAATCATCAAGTTGTGGGGAAGTTACCGTAACTTCCACTTGGCACATCCAATTTTGATCAGACCTGTGGCATTCCAGAGAATAAATATCAGAGAACTAAAAAAAAAAAAAATTCATACCCAGAAGGGCCGAAACGTTGGAGATACAACAAAAGAAATATTGTATAGAAAAACCACCTGAAAATCAAGGTTCAAAAGTGATACTTGGCCAACATGCCACCCAAAAAGGGAACTTCTACACCAAGTAAGCCTCCAGATAATCCTACATGGACTCTTGATGAAGGTGAAGAAATGCGTAGGGACACAAATTATTTAAAAAATAAGATAGTAGCAAAAGATGAACTACAAGAGATGATGAAGGGTTTAAAAGGCGAGATCATGGAAGGATTGAAAATTTTCATAATAGAGAGGACACCTAAAAGTGAAAATGTATCTCATGAAATTCATGATGAGGACACAAGGAAGGTTAATCAAGAATGGAGAAATTCTAACTTTGGGTTGAAGACCAACCACATTCCTAAGATAGATATGAGGACGTTTGATGGCAAGGACCCAATCACATGGATACTTCATATGGAGCAATTCTTTGATCTACATAATGTGCCACATACAAAAAAGGTACGAATTGATTGTTTATATTTAGAACCAAATCAATTTTTATGGTATCAATGGCTTTGTTCTCGCAAATCGCTCGTCGCTTGGACAATTTTCACATAAGAAATTATAGCACACTGTGAAGATACAAGGAGAAATACCTTCTTTAGCCAATTGATAAATCTCAATCAAAAGGGTTCAGTTACAGAGCACATTGAGAACTTCCAAAGATTGAATATAAAGGTAACAAATGTTCCATATGAGCATTTGATTGATGTTTTCATAGGAACTTTAAAGGATAACATTCAACATGAGGTTTGCCTTTGGGAACCCAAATCATTGGAGAATGCATTTAAGGTGGCAAGAAATGTTGAAAGTAAAAATATGCCTATGGCTACTAGAAGGACCAATCCCAACATCTATAGAGAGAATAATGCTCCTTCTTCTAAAATAGATCAACCTACATGGTTCACACCTCAACAATTGGAGGAAACAAAAGAAAAAGGTTTATGCTTTAATTGTGACAACAAGTACAATAAGGAACATAAGTGTGGTGAGAAGAAATTATTCTACATAGATTGTGAAGAGGAATAAGAACAAGAACAAGAACCATCTGAAGATGAAAACGTAGAAGCAATTTCTTCTGAAGAGTTGACTCCCACGATATCATGTAATGCATTGGTTGGAATTAGCACTCCTCAAATCCTCAAGATCGAAGGATACATCAAAAAGAAAAAGGTAATATTCCTAATTGATTCTGGTAGTACTCATAATTTCATTCACTATAAATTAGCCAGAGCTTTCAATTGCTTTGTATATCTAGTGCCAAAGTTTCAAGTAATGATTGCAGACGGAGGAACTATCAATTGCTCAGGAAAATGCAATAAGATCAATCTTACTATGGGGGAATATGTAATGAATAGTCCAATGATTGATATACCCATGGGTGGTGCTGATGTTGTACTAGGAATCCAATGGTTACAATCATTAGGAAC
>ML797502.1:51662-65672 GCA_009831015.1 Picea engelmannii
TCAAGAACTTTTCATGAAATTTTCATTGGAAGGAAAATAAATTGAGTTAAGAGGTATCACAGGGAAACCCAGTAAGGTGATAAGCTCTAATGGCATGAAAAAATTATTGAAAAAGGGCCATCAAGGCGTTATTTCACAACTATGCTCACTAGATGTTGAATCATATAAGCCATCTATTCCTCAAGATATCCAAGGGATCATTGATAAGAATTCCAAAGTATTTGAAGATATTCCCAAAGGTCTTCCACCCACTCTAAATCATGATAATGAAATTCACCTAATTCTTGGGAGTGTTCCTCCTAACATCAGGCCATACAGATACCCTTATGCCCAGAAGAGTGAAATTGAACGCATGGTTGAAGAAATGTTAGAGGCTGGAATTATTAGACCTAGTGAAATTTCTTACTCTGCACTAGTGGTAATGGTATTCAAGAAAGATAGCTCATGGCGTATGTGTCCATATTATAGAGAGCTCAACAATATCACTATTAAGGATAAGTTTCCTATTCCCGCAATTGATGAATTGTTAGATGAACTACATGGAGCAATCTATTTCACAAAATTGGATCTTCGTTCGGGGTATCATCAAATTAGAATGAAGGAATTAGATATCCCAAAAACAACATTTTGAACTCATGAAGGCCATTATGAATTTTTGCTCATGCCTTTTGGCCTTACAAATGCACCTTCCACATTCTAAGGGTTGATGAATTCCATTTTCAATCCCTTCTTTCGAAAATTTGTGTTAGTATTTTTTGATGATATACTAATCTATAACAAGTCTTGGGAGGATCATGTGTGAAATGTTGACAAGGTGCTACAACTACTAAAGGAGAAACAACTATATGCCAAACCATCCAAATGTTTCTTTGGAGTGAAAGAGGTAGAGTATTTAGGTCATATTGTATCTCATGAAGGTGTTAAGGTATACCCTAACAAGATTAAGGCCATGATGGACTGATTGATTCCCAAAACATTGAAGAATCTTAGAGGATTTTTGGCTTTGATAGGTTACTACCGCAAGTTTGTTCGACACTATGGAAGAATAGCAGCACCTTTAATGACACTAACTAAGAAGGATGCATTTTCATGGACTCCAGAGGCAACTAAATATTTTGAATAACTTAAAGAGGTGATGTGCAAAGCTCATGTCGTGACCACTCCAGACTTCACAAAAACTTTATTGTGGAATGTTATGCCTCGGGAAATGGAATTGGTGTTGTCCTAATGAAAGAAGGAAGGCCCCTGGATTTTGAAAGTTGACCACTCAAGGGAAAGGACTTACACAAACCCATTTATGAGAAGGAAATGATGGAAATAATACATGCATTGAAGAAATGGCATCCTTACCTAATAGGTAGGCACTTCAAGGTCAAAACAGATCATGATAGTCTTAAATACTTCTTGAAACAAAGACTATCTTTAGAAGAACAACAAAAATGGGTAACCAAGATATCGGGTTATGATTTTGAGATCGTTTATAAAAAGGGGATGCAAAATGTTGTGGCAGATGCACTCTCAATAAAGGATGAAGATGTTGAGGCCTTTCTCTGTGCTATCTAGATCATCCAACCTGATTGGATAATAGAAGCAAGGGATGAATGGAAGAATGATGAAAAAGTGTGGACTCTCATTCAAAGGTTGCAGTAGGATTCGAGTGCATCAGATACATTTACATGGAAAAATAATTCACTATGGTACAAAGATCGCTTATATTTATGTAAGAAGTCCCAACTCAAAAAAAATGTATTATTGGAATTGCACACCTCTCTAGTAGGAGGGCACTCAGGATTTTTGAAAACCTACAATTGAGTCAAGAGGGATTTTTTTGGGGATGGCCTTAAACTATTGTTCAAAGGTTTTTGGAAGAACGTTTGGTTTTCCAACAAAATAAGGTGGAAACAATTAAGACCCTAGGTCTTTTACAACCATTATCCATCCCAAGTCAGCACTAGGAGGAGGTTTCCATGGATTTCATAACAGGGTCACCAAAGTTTGAAGGAAAGAGTGTCATCATGGTGATTGTTGATAGACTAACCAAGTATGCACACTTTTGTGCACTCTCTCATCCCTTCAAAGCAAGTACAATTGCCACCACATTCATATAGATAGTTCAAAAGCTACATGGTAGCCCAAAGATTATTGTAAGTGACAGAGATCCCATCTTCACTGGATATTTTTGGACAAAATTATTTTCTTGTTTGGGCACTCAATTGGCTCATAGATCATCCTATCATCCTCAATCTGATGGACAAACCGATATAGTGAACAAATGTCTGGAAGTCTACCTTCATTGCTCTGTCTCTGATAAACAAACACAATGGTTCAAATGGTTACCCTTAGCATAATGGTGGTATAACAATTCCTTTCATACTGCAATAAAAATGACACCATTTATGGCACTCTATGGATACCACCCTCCTTCCATCACTTCTTCTTTAAAATAAAAATATAAGGTTCGAGCAGTGGAGGATCACATCAAGCATAAACAACAAGCTCTCCAAGTCTTAAAGGACAACTTGACCATGGAATAGAATCACATGAAACAACAAGCAGATCAACATCGTAGTGAAAGAAGTTTTGAAGTAGGGGATTGGGTGTTTTTAAGACTACAACTATATAAATAGATGTCCCTCAAGCAATCCAAAAAGGATAATAAATTATCACCAAAGTACTATGGACCTTATAAGGTGTTGCAAAAGATTGGTACTATGGCATACAAATTGGAGTTGCCTGCATATTCACGAGTACACCAAGTTTTCCATGTTTCATGCTTAAAGAAGGTTATAGGTGACAAGATCCCATTTCAAACTATATTGATAGAACTTGATGAGGAAGGAAAAATCATATTGGAGCCTGAAGCCATCACTGACACAAGAGTTCGCTAGCTGAGGAATAGATCCATTTTAAAGTATCTCATTAAATGGAGGAAACTACCAGCTGAAGATTCCACTTGGAAAGATGAGTCTTTTATACAGAATCATCCAGAGTTACTCAAGCATTACGGACAACACTTTTCTCAAGGGGAGGGGCATGTTAAGCCCTAATATTGGCTCATTACCCCTTAATTGAGGCATAATACATTAGTGATATTATTTTATTTATGTCGGCTTTATTCCATTAGTTGTAATTATACCTCCTAGTCTCCTATATATAACAAGGAGACATTTTCATTTGGAATCATCCTGGAATTGTACATTTATGTGGGAATAAGGAGGTTGCCCCCTCGAAGAGGCTTATTATCTAAATTTCTCTCTTTTTCAAGGCGTTGAGTACTTATTCTGAGGTGTTTCTATGCTATATTGATATTTGATTCTTAACATAATGAAGAGACCAGATCAATCATGGAAGCATATTTATTGTGATGGTATTCAAAGAAAATAATTGGAGAGATTGCGATGGTTGCGAAGAAATGGAAGGCTGGCGAACTGATGGTTGAAGGAGAAATTTTGGGAGAGTGGTGAAGATTATGTAGGGGGAGAATTGGAGAATGGAAAATAAGGAGAGAACTATGAATAAATAAATATAGATACCACTACCAAATTAGAATACTCAGTTGAGACCTCAGAGGGACTTGTGGGAGAGTTGGAACCCATGATGCCAGAAAATGTCGAACTGCATCATGAGGTAGAAAAAACCTTCAAAGAAAATGGGAATCCCTATATAAAATAAATCCACTCTGTAGGTATAGGCCCCATATCTAAGTCACTTATTCCCTCAACACCATCTGAAAATTTGGTAATTTCTAAAATCAATCTTTATGTAGTTTTTGTCATTTCTAACCCTTCTATTCTAGCAAGTTCAAGTAACAATAGTATCAGCATTGTAGTGATTGTTTCAGTTATATCACAACTAGGACCCTCAAGGTTCATATTAATAGTATATTCAAGTCCATCGATGGATCATCACCATGTAAGGTCTCTTACCCGATACCCAAAATTGTTGGGTAAAGGGGATGAGGACATTCAGTAGCATTGGTTTCTTTATGAAACCATATGGTGATCACACATAAATATGGATGCAAACAAACTGGTCAATTTCTAGACCACTTTGAGTGTTCAATATCTAAAATGGTATATGAAATATATCAAGCCAGGGAATAATGAAGGGAATCATTTCTCTTTAATCTAGGTGAAGGATAAGTTTATAGTGGGATTTCAATTACCTTAGTTAGAGGAAAAGTCTCTCTCCAAGTTGTGGGAAATAAAACAAAGAGATCGTGAGTATGAATAAGAATATAACCAATGGTTTAAGGACGTGATAGGTAAATTATCAAATCTTATCCATGAGTATCACTAGAGAGAATGGTTTATTCAAGGGGAGAGGTAGTGGAACAATCCATGAATATTGAGGCTACGGTAGGCTATCCTATAAAATTACGAGTGATGAGACCATGTGAAGATCATAATATCATGGAATTTCAAGGATAAATATTCATGTTTATCGACAAGATCCAAGAGTTGTCCATTCCTAAAGTAGGTCGATCACATGTATGGTGTATTTGTTGTTATACTAAAGGTCATATAACAACTGAATGCCCAATATTGATGCCTTCAGGACCCCACAATCACCTGATGGTGGCTCCACCGAGAGGACTATCGGGAAGAGTTGTGAAATTTACCACTACAATTCCATTTCACATTCTTTTTTAGTACCCTTCTTTCCCGAATCATCCAAGAGGCTATAGTAATGATTATTATTGGATATGTAGAAGTCATGGGTACTCTCCTAGGCACTTTTTGATAATTCAAAATACACTCCTATTCCAAATACAATATATTGTGAATTCTATGGGTCACCTACTCATACTACCAACAAATGTAGATATTTGGATTCTCTAGCTGACAGATTGGATCGTTCCACATTTAGAGTCAATGAATACCCTCAAGGGTTTGGAGGAGGCCATTGAGGTGGAGGGAATTTTAGAGGAGGACGAACTAGTTGAAGCAGACTAGGACATTCCTACAACTATGATGAGAAACGAAATCTTGCAAGATATTTCCAGCTTCCACAAATACCATGGTGTGCACATTGTATAAATAATACCCACTCCATTGAAGATTGTCCCATTTTGATTACAAAGTGGGAATACCATGTAAGGAAAAGAGGGGCCAATATGATAAATTATGAATCTAGATTTGTAGTTGAGGGAAAAGATCCAAATATTAACATTATCACTAGAGAAGGAACTAACACCAGTGATGATATTGAGTCCTCGCCAGATCAAAATCCAAAAGGTATGACCTGAGAATACCAGGTATTACCCTGTAAGGAAGAAATGATTTTTCAAAGATGTAGTGGAGATGTTCATGAAACTGTCTAGTTATGAAATTCCTGAGGTTTTGACACCAATTTATAATCCAAATACTCACCAACCAAGAGTCTTTGGAGAATATCCTACTCATATGGATCCTCTGGGTAAGTCACAGAAGGTTGTTGATATGTGGTTATAAGTATTTTTTGATATTTTGGATGATGAACAAGTTACTAGAAATTTGTTCAATGGACTCAAAAGGGCCTTGGGAGCTAAAGGAAACTCATAAGGGTTTACTTTTACTAACCTTCCAGAAAGGAACACAAGTAGGATATAGATAAGGAAGAGGAGAAACAAGAGAGAATTGGTTGAATACCCGTGTTAACAAATATTATACTAGGGACATGATGATGGCTTTAGGTTCGTATGTCACTATATTTCCAAGGAATAGTTGGGAAGTGATGGGTAATCCAAAAATTTCACATTCCCCTATTTAGTTTTGGATGGAGAATCAATAATGCATTTATCTAGTAGGAAGGTTGCGAAATGTGAAAGTAGATTTCGATGGCATCAAAAATAGTGGCAGAATTTGAATTCATTGAAATAATGGGTGAAACGGATATGTACCCATATTTGTTAGGCATAGACTAGATCTACAAGAACTATGCTATAATAGAGATCAAGAAATAAATTTTGACCTTTGAATCTAATGGGATGAAATTAACCAAGCCTCTAGACCCATATCAAGGTACATGGTATAGTGACCTAACAAATGAGATTATGGAACAAGATGCTCTGGATCAAATCTATGCTATGACTATAATAAACTGGGCAGACTACATTAAACCAACAATAGATCAATCCATAAGTTGGATAAGTATTCAGTATGCATAGGAAGACTCTGAAGCTTCTTGGGACAACTCACAACAAGGTAGGTATGAGAGTTTTTCAATACATTTCACAATTGTCTAAGTAGTAAGTTGGATTGGAACGAAGGTCAAAGAGTGTCCAACATATGATGGTACCTCGTATTTACATTTTTTTATCAGTAATATCGAGGGTGGGGTTGCGTAAGAACTAATACTTTTAGTACTTGACCTATCCCTAAAATCTTGTCTAACTAGGTGGTAGGATACTCAAAATTTTTTTATGTCCACTTGGGATGAAGTAAAGATTTCTATATGACATTGATTCCTCTCGCTAACACATATATTACAGCTAGGACAATATCGAAAGTAGATGAGTCAGATTCTATCCTTAGAGAGATATGATGGTAATTATATCCCAGTTGCACACATTGAACATTGTTTACAAGTGTGGAAGGATGTGTAACTCCCATCCTTTTTGTGAACACATCACGTTTTTCATTCTCTCGAAAAAATTCCCAAATCTCGAGATGTGCACGATGAAACTAGAAGACAAATAGTATGATGGAAGGCACCTCAAAATCACTTTTTACATGATTTCACGTTCTCTCGTAAAACTCAAAAAATCACAGTTGTGCTCCAAAAAATTAAGAATATGTTGTTTAGTACCGAGGTTAAGCCTAAATATCCATTGCAATTTTCTCTAAGCATGATCTCTTGCTTGGATTAGCTTGTATCCATCCCCTGTGAGAATACCCATGTCTTTTAGTAGAGTTCACAAAGACCTTGAATATTCTCGAAACTTGGAGCAGCTCAGACATTTAACCTTTCAAGAATCCATTGGAACAAGAGAAGTCAAGGACACCATATCGGGTGATATCAATAGCTCATATTCCCATTCTCTAAGGTTGTAAAAAGTAAAAATCTAGAGTGAGGAGCATCCTAAGATGGTTTCGATTGGTTATTATTGGGATGAACAAACTATGAAAAAGATAAGCTATGTTGCGGGAATATGAGGATCTCTTTCCTAAAAGTTTTCCAGAACTGAAGGAAATTTGTTTAGGATAAATGAGGATCAAGTTAAAATTGGATGCTAATCCTGTCAACCACAAACCATACCATATGAATCTATGAGTCAACAAGAAGGTTAAGAAATATATTGATCGAATGTTAGCATCCGAGCTAGTTTTCCCTGTGGATGTGGTTAAGTGGATCAATCCTATTATAATCGAAATAAAGAAGGGTATGTTCGTGTATTTAATTGTCTTATTAAAACATCCAATACATTTAATTATCAATTTGAGTCTTCCGGTTGTATGGAACTTGTGAACTGTCATTCATTGCATATGTAGGAACAACCATTCTTTCTATGTGTTGGATTTATATTACCAATGATTACCTTTTTAGTCATAGTATTGGCAATTCTCAAGATTTGACAAGGAGATTCTACAAAAATTCACACTTGCAAGAATTGAAAGCACACTTTCAAAGAAAAATAAATATCACACTTGCAAGAAAGTAAATCACTCACGAAAGTGGTGAGTTTCTCAACTCCTTTATTTCAACCACCCTTGGGGATTAGTAAATGGTGGATTATTCCATTCCCCTTATCTCAACCACCAATGGGGATTGGCCAGAAGAACAAAACACACAAGGAGATTTAATCTAAATCACTCTTGAAAGAAATGAAATGACACACTTCCATGAAAGGAAATCACAATTTATTGAAAAGAAATACGCAAGTTGCTTAGGTATCGAGATTATGAATCAACTGTCTTCCGAAAAAATCCCAACTATGTGTAGTAAAACTTATTGCAGAATTGAAATTCACACCATGCTTGATGAAAATAAGTCACAAATGTTGAAAGGAAATTGATTAACTATTTGTTGGAAAATAAATTAACCATGTCCTCAAAATCATAGCCTAATCCTTTCCAATACAATCCATGTCATTACCCAGAGAAACAAATATAGTCATTTCACTAAGCACATTTATTCCATGACATAAAATAATGCAATCCAATCTAAAATGCATTTATGAGAAACAAATGAATAAATGAAGTCCGACATGAATAGTTGATTGCATAAATATATAAACAAAATAAATAACTACAAGATATTTGATAATAATTCACAAATAATAAATAACTCCAAGATCTTTTGATAATAATTAACAGATAACAAATAACTCCAAGATCTTTTCTAACAATTAGAAAATAATAAATAACTCCAACATATTTTTCTAACAATTATGAAATAATAAATAACTACAAGATATTTTTCCCAAGAATTCAAACTAATGTTTTGTCTTGGAATTGCTAAATTATCTCCATATATTTTATTTTCTTGGACTAATATTATTATTGCATAAATCCATAAATGAAAAATATGTGAAAACATGACTCATAATTCCAATGAATAAAGGTTCCTTGGATGAGTTGTAGAACATGCGGAGTTGCAACAAGAAGATTTGCAGTAGTGTGAACCAAAATACATCATGTGGTGATATCACATTCTACACAATAACCTATCTGGAACATCATATTTGTAGATTAACTAAAAGATAAATGTGAGATATGTTATTTTTCTAAAATTTAAACATAATTCATATGAAATACTAAGTAAATGCAATGGAAATCACCTTGGCTCTAAAACACACATATAAGCATTAAAATGGATTAATAAGCATTAATACAATGTTATGGGTAAGAAAGAAGGGATTAAAAACATGGAAAGAGGATGTAAAAAGGAGGACAATTCTATGGCCCAACAGGATATTGATGATATAACAATCTGTGTGGATTACAAAATTCTAAACTTGTCTTGTATTCATGACCCTTTTGCTACCCCCTTTAGTGATGAAGTCCTTGATCAAGTGGAGGGAAATGAAGCCTATTCTTTTATATATGGATTCCTAGGCTACCATGAGGTTAGAATTGTGGGAGAGGATAAAATAAAGACTACCTAAGTTAGTACATAATGGGGTTCTTTTTCTTATAATGTGATGCCCTTTGAGCTGAAGAATTCCCCAACTATTTTCTCTCACATATTTATTGTTGTATTTCATGAATTTATTCATAAATTTCTTGAAGTCTATATGGATGAATGAACAATGTATATCCTACTAAAGGAGCACATAGGCCTACTCTGATTGATTTTTGATCGTTGCTGAAAACTACATATTTCTTTAAACTTGAAAATGTGTATTTTTTTGTATTGTTCAGAAATATGATGGGGAATATATTATGTAGAGAAGGATTACTAGTGGACCCAGTGAAAGAAATGGTCATCCTCAATATGATCCCTCTTATGATTGATAAATAGTTGTGGTCAATGTTGGGTCAGACTGAATACTACCACATATTTATAAAACATTGTTCAAGCATAACTACCCTATTGAAGAAAATGTTGAAGAAATATGAATCTTTCAAGTGGCATCTAGAGTGCGATCAATATTTTGACACACTTAAAGAAAAGTTGAGTACTACCCGTATTTTAGTATAGCCAAATTGTAAAGTTTAATTCCATGTAAAGAATGATTCTTCTACCATTTATTTGGGTGCAATCCTTGTGCATCCCAGTGAAGGAAACCTATATAATCTTATCTACTTTCCTAGCGGGAATATTTCTCATGCCGCATGAAACTACACTACCATTGAAAGGGAGGGTTTGGTAATGGTTTATTCTTTAAAATAATTTAGGCATTATCTAGTAGGTGGTCATTTTAAATTATTCATTAATAATTCTACTTTAAAATGTTTGGTTAATAAGCCTATGCTGGAAGGTAGAATTTGTAAATGGTTGTTTTTGTTTCAGGAGTTTTTTTTTTAAGTCATTGTTAAGCAAGGTAAATTAAACGTGGGTCTCGACCACTTTTCTAGACTATAGTCATGAGAGAGTGGCGAAGTTGTAGATGACCATATCTCAGATGTAAATATTTTCAAAGTTGAAGCCATTACTGAATAATTGTCTGACATTACCTTGTTTTTGAGCACATGTGTCTTCCATGAAGGTTATTCCACAATTCAAAAGAGACACCTAGTGGTTTGTGCAGTAGACTATTAGTTCATTACATGTCAAATATACAAATTTGGATTGGATAGTATCCTAAAAAAATGTGTACTTGAACATGAAATATTGTATATCTTATGGGAGTTTCACAGTGGAGTTACGAGAGCTGACGTAGGAGGTAATGAAAAAAAACAGAAAATATTACATGAAGGATTGTGTTGGTTGACTATATTCAAGGATGCCAAAAATCATGCCAGAGCATGTGATGTTTGTTAGTGGGTTGGTAAGTCATCATTCAAGGATGAGTTACCATTACACCCTGTTCAAACATTGCACACCTTTTCATAGTGGGTCATGGACTTCCTCAGTCCGATTAATCCATAGTTTAAACACTCAAAGGCCAAATAGATCATCACGACAACCGATTAATTAACTCATTTGGTTGAAGAAGAAGATGTTTAGGATTAAATCTATGGATACAACAACTCAGTTTATCTTTGAGAACATCATCATTGGATTTGGGTGTCCTTAGAGTTTAACTAGCCATCAAGGATCCCATTTTATTAGTGAGAATATTGTTACTCTTACTCGATAATTTCTCATTCAACACCATAAAAGTAGTTTGTATTATCCATAAGCCAATGTTATAGTTGAATCCTTTAACAAGATTTTGCAGAGAGGATTAAACAAATTGTCTTGTGAAAATAGGGAGGACTGGGATCAAAGGGTTCCAATGGTTTTATGGTCTTATAAGATTACTCCAAAGAAACTCCATAAGTATACTTCATTTAAAAAAGTAACAAACAATGCCTAAGAGTACATTCTGCAATTTCTGCAAGTATGTAGTGTTATCACTCCAAGAGTCACTCCCAAACTACAAATAAGAGTAAGATTGGTAACATGAAAATAAAAAGACTTGATTGGTTTTGTGGATCAATAAAAAGAAAACAAGGAAGGGAAAGGGTAAAAAGATGTTGTGAATCAATGATCAACCATTGGGCTATGGAGTCAAGCAAACACCCTTCTCATTAAATGTAGTCAATCTGTATATTAGATAAAGGTTTATTGAATATAGGAAGAAAAATATAACACAAATAAGAACATCCATAAGGCAGAGATCCTCTCTGCATAAATGAATTCAAGGTACTTGAATGTAAATAGTGACTAATAGGAAAGATACATTAGATCCTCGGATGCTCAAGGATCCATTAATCAAAGGAAACCATGATCCTCAAGGTGTACAATTCATTCAAGTAAGAAGACAAATTGGAAAATAAAATAAGAGATACAATTTGATACACATATATCATGAACCTTCAATAAAAAAATTGTTTACAAAAACATAAGACCCTCAGGGTTACAATTATCATAGACAAAATTCCTCCTACAACTTTCTCATCTCTCTTAGCTCGTGAATCCAACCCCTCTCCAAGATATCTCTCCTTCCTTAAATATAAAATAACATCCAAATATTCTTAGGAGTTCGAATCCCATTTCCTCCAATGGATTATAATCCTTGGAGATAGGTGGCAATAATCAAAGAGACAAAAGTCCAACAAACTGCTAATTTTTTAGGAATTTGTTGGAAGTCATTAATAAATTGTTTCCACCTCACTGCATGAGGCCTCTGATGGAGATAAAAATTAGGTGTAGGTGTCCCTTGACATATAATAGATCCTTCATATGCCATTTGAATCCTCCTTTATAGGTGGTAACCTCCAAACAAGGTGAATATCCAAACCGTAACCGCTACAGGAAATTTTGTAGCACCGCTGTAAAATAGTTTATGCACATTTCGTAACGCCAATTTTGTGTATAATATATATCTAACCATAACATATTTTGAAAACATGAGAGAGGATTTTTCTACTTGATATGTTATGAACAAAAACCTCCTCCAGGTTTCAAAAATACCTTCCCATTAGTTCATAATGCTAGTTTTAAGTTAGCCATTCAAAACTAGCAGAAGCATCCTTGCAAAACAACTATGCACATTTCGTAGCGCCGATCCTGAATTAAATTACGTGGATTTGGTAGTGCCACTATGACATAGTCATGCATAATTTGTAGTGCCACTGTATTTCATATTAGAATTTTTCGTAGCATATAAGGTAGAAAAATCGCTGAACATACTACATATATGATTTTGTAGCACAATTGTAAAAATAACCAAACTTTCTAGTGCAAATTCTTGTTCTAACATAGGCTCCATGGGGGATAGATACCTCCCTATTAGGCTCTAATAACTCTTGTAGTGTCATTTCATTGACCATTTCAACTTTGCATACTATATTCCTGAAAACATATCTTCCCCTTATTGAAAAATAAAAACATTGTCATAAGCTGCAAACTGAACTCACACTGTAGAAAAATTCAAACTGAAAATCACATGCTCATGGAGTGAGATTATTTATGTACATCAATATACACTGGTCTATCTATCTTAGATTCTTTCCTTAATTGAAGGCATACTTCCAATGCAACCATGTGAGTATTGAACTGATGAAAATAACTCCTTCCATTCATTTGTTAGAAATAATTTTCAAGTTTTATGAAGCTTACAACAAGAGGTTAGTAAGAAATGGATACTTACAACTATTATTTGAAATCATACCAACAAATGGATCATAAGAAACCTTTTAAAAAATATAACTCTATGTAAAAATCCACAGGATCATGAAACTTATGAAAAGACATTTCTAGTTGGTTAAGAAAACCATCTTACTCCTATGTGAAGGCTGATTCATCAATAAAATGATGGTCCTCATATACTTTAAAACTACCCATATGTTGTTTGATGTTTGTTGAAAGTGCAGGTATATAAATGATATATATTTCCTCATTGATCCGTGGAGTTTTTTGCTCATCAATAGGTGATAAAGAGAATTCCAACTATTGCTACAATTATTCCCTATCTTCTTCATTATCATACATTGGTTGGTTGCTAATAAGCTATGTATGTTATTTAGTAAATATCTTCTCTTTATCATTTGAATACTCAAAGGAAACACTTTGATTTTCATGACAACTTAAAATAGTAGATACATTTGATACAATGTCAAAAGTATCTACATCATAGCTATCATTTTGAAGATCATCAACCTCTTGATCATAATGAAAAGTGTCTTCTACTACAACATACTCTTTAAGAATATTTGATCCTTTACTCAGTAAATCAAATTCATAACAACATTCTTTATAAAGGAAATCGACTGTAAATTTCTCTTTTCAAAACAAATGAAATGCAACATGAAAATTTATAAGTGAAGTAATACAAGCAACTAGGAGTGATCTACACCAATCACAAGATTCTCCATATAAAGAGTGTGTAAACAATTTGATGAGGAAATATTCATGTATAATTTTTAGCTTAAGAATGCACTCATGAAAGTCTAATAAAAGCTCAGCTAGTATTTCCCAATCGCCTCCTCTAAACCTAGGAAGGTAACCTTCCCATTCATCTCTACTAGGCACTGGATTTGGAAAACCGACTATCTTTGAAAAATCATAGAAATCATACCACTGAGATAGGATCTTGTCCATTTCAAAATAATGGAGTATCCAATAGATATATGAATAGTGGAGTCACCATGGTGAAAGATAAGAAGTTTAAAAGTGTCTAGCTTCAGTTCACCATCCAAAGCTAGATCTAATCATCATAGTTCACCCAGGGAAGGTGTCTTCATTGTCATCCCTGACAACAACACCATTTATGTTATCACTCTGTAACATCCCGCTCTGACGCACTTACCAACTTATTATTTGAGGACACTTGCTCGCAAGTGATCTGGATTTATATGATGATAAAACTTTTCTTTCATTATGATGCTTTGAGTTATATGACAAGATGTTTTTACTACCTTGGTGTAGACAGGTGCT
>ML797502.1:65772-81138 GCA_009831015.1 Picea engelmannii
GCCCCTCAGGATTACAATGATCATAGGCAAAGTGCCTCCTACAACTCTCTCATCTCTCTTGGCTCATGAATCCAACCCCTCTCCAAGAATCTCTCCTTCCTTAAATAGAAAATAACATACAAATATCCTTAGGAGGTCTAATCCCATCTCCTCCATTGGATTCTAAGCCTTGGAGATAGATGTCAAATTTCAAAGAGACAAAAATCTAACAAACTACTAATATTTAGGAATTTGTTGGAAGTCATTAATAAATTGTTTCCACCTCACTGCACCAGGCCTTTGATAGAGATAAAAATTAGGTGCAGGTGTCCCTTGACATCTAAATAATCCTTGATAATCCATTTTAATCCTCCTTAACAGGTGGAAACCTCCAAACAAGGTGAATATCCAAACCGTAGCCGCTACAGTAAATTTTGTAGCATCGCTGTAAAACAATTTCTACACATTTTGTAGCGCCACTTCTATGTCTAATATCTATATAACCATAATACATTTTGAAACATTGAGAGAGGTTTTTGTTATTTGGTATTCTATGAACAAAAATCTCCTCCATTTTTAAAAATTACCTTGCCATTTGTTCGTAATATGAGTTTTAAGTTAGTCACTCAAAACTAGCAGAAGCATCCTTGCAAACTAACTCTGCACATTTTGTAGCACCAATCCAGAATTAAACCATGTGGATTTGGTAGAGCCACTATGACACAGTCATTCATAATTTCTAGAGCCACCATTCAGTTCATCTTAGGAGCTTTCATAGCATATAAGGTAGAAAAATCGCAGGACATACTACATAGATGCTTTTGTAGCACCAATTTAAAAATAACCAAATTTTCTAGTGGACATTCTTATGCTAACATGTAGGACATGAGTATAAGGATTGTAGAACCATGGATATTATTAAGGAAAGGAATTGATATGCTTATAATATGCAGGATAAACTAATGATAGGTCTACCTATGAAGTAGTATAATAATGCATAGTAGTTTGTGCCGCCACCTCAATATAATCAAGTACCACGATATAATACACCTCGTGTAGATAATAAAGGAAACATAGGAGGATTCAAAAGAGGAGGACTTGGAAGAGGAAGAGGACCAATAACCTACCATAATTGTCAGCAACCTGGAAATTATGCAAGGGATTTTCCACAACCTCTAGTAACATGTATGTATGTTTGCGCAATTGATCATACTATATAAGATTGTCCCATACTTCTGAAAAGAATGCAGGAAAAAAGGAATCAGAATAACCAGAATGTTCAATGGATTTCCATGGAAACAAGAGATGATGGGAACAAAATTAATATAGTTACTATGGGTGGAACTAAAATAGGAGCATATGCAGTAAATCAGAATCGGATCCAACACTAGTGGGTTAGAATGAATACAACACCTCGACAACATTTTGATGTGCGCAACAAAAAATAGATATTCAAGCAGGCTAGACAAGAAATTTTGTAGGAGAAAATTGATTCTACTTCAAATGCACAACCAAGATATGATGTGATAGTATATGATATGCCTCTTCCAGATGATCATAGCAATGGAGGTCGTCCTTTAGAAAAGGTAATTAATCTAAGAAAATTTCTGGTATCTTGCTTGAAGTTATTGAATGATAAAACATCTATAGAAGTATTACAAGGTTTATTACAAAATTAAATCCCGAAGAAGAGATGAAACTAGAACAAAAGACAAGAAATCATGTCCATAGGAAGACAAGAACAAATAGAGAGTTTAGACTGAATGAAAATATTGGATATTTTAACATGGGTGACATCACATTATATTTGGAATCTAAGGTAAATGTTCTTCCTAATAAAACATGGGAATGTATGGGGGAAACTACATTGGGGTATTCACTTATTCAGTTGAAACTAGAAAACCAACATAGAGTAATACCAATTGGTCAATAGAAAGGCATACCTATGGATTTAGATGGTGTGTGCATTATGTTATATTTTGATATAATTAATATGTTGGATAATACTACACCTTATACAACATTGTTGGGACTAGATTGGGCATTTGACAATCAAGTTATAATCAAATTGAAGACCAGAAAAATTATATTTGAATCAAGAGTGTATAGAGTCATAGTACCATTAGTTCCTTCATAAGGTGGAATATATATTGAAACAACGAAAAATAACTTTCTCATGGAATAAATCAACCATCTTTATAAAAATATCGCGTACAAGGACGATTACATTAACCCAAAAACATATGGAATGATTAGCTAGAGAAGCATCATTTCTTGTGCTTCAAATTCTGACATAGGACTGGAGAATTAAAAACAAATCCTACATGAGATATCTACCATAAGATGTGAAATAATGACGCATGCACTAAGATGGGTTAGCATAGAGGTAAGAGAACCTCCAAGTTTTTATGGTCAAAATGAGTTGGAAGAATTCTTAACAAAGTTTGAGTTAGAAGTTCTGGAAATTCAAAGGTTATTGGTTCTAGATATTTCCTTGAAAGGAGCAACTACACATTGGTGGGGTACTCACAAAGAAAAGATCCATTATTGGTATCAATGAAAAATATTACTGTGCATCATATTTGGCGCAAAATAGGAGAATAAACATATGGAGAAATACAATGGAAGAGAACAACCCATAGAACATATAGGAAGATTCATAACCCAATAGAGATTGGTACCACCAGAGGAATGGACACATAATGTCATCCATTCATTAGAAGGAATACCAGTAAATTGGTATACATAATTGGAACTACACAGAGGTACTGAAAATTGGAAAGATTTGCAACAAAATTTTGTGATCATGTTTTCATTTGAAGATGAGAATTCAGTGATGGATGAAACACCCTAAGTTGATAAAATATATATTTTTTTTGAATAACCTGCATTTAAAATTGTAACATCTTATCATAATTATAGCCGGCATATAGTCAGAAAACTATTACATTGTTACCACGTCGCATAAGATGACCAAATAGAAGAAAAACCATGTGATATTAAGATAATATAATTTGAAGGGGAAAGAGAAGTAGAAGGCCCATAGTTATAGTTAGAAGAATTTGTTGCACCTATGAAGATAAAGAAGGTAAATATTGGAACATAAGAGAATCCAAATATTGCAAGTATTGGTGACTATTGGGATAACCAGACAATGGAAAGAATAACAGAACTACTGCGTGAGTATAGTAATTTATTTCTAGCAACGTTCTCATAGATGAAAGGGGTAGGATGAGAAATTGGAGAAATTAAGATTCATTTATGACCATATTCAATACCAATAACGCAGATACCATATAGGATGAATCGAGTATATAAACAAAAAGTTAAGGGATAGATTGATAAAATGTTAGAGGCTGGTAAAATAGAACCTATTGAAGAATTTGAGTGGATTAGTCCTATGGTAGTTCAAGAGAAGAACCAATGGGGAAGAAATATTTGTGTAGACTTGAGGAAGTTGAATGATTCATGTCTTCCTTATCCCTTCCTTCCTCCATTTATAGATGGGGTATTGGAAAACGTAGGAGGGAAAGACGAACACTTCTTTATTGGTGTATTTTAAGGGTACCACCAGATCAAAATAGCACTAAAGGATCGTCATAAGACTACATTTTCCACGAAATGGAGGTCATATCAATACACAACAATTCCTTTTGGATTGAATAAATCCCCTTCTATTTTTTTGAATAGTAGTGGTAGCTACATTTAAATATTTTATACATAATGTTTTAGAGGCTTATTTGGATGATTGGACAATATTTAGCCTATTGAAATATGATGTTGAAGTTTTAATATTAATGCTAGACATGTTTAGACAATGTCAGATCTCTTTGAATATCAAGAAATGCATATTTAGTGCACCATTTGGAATTTTTCTAGGGAATGTGGTTTTTAAACATGGCCTATTGGTTGACCCTCCAAAGATTGTTGTCATTGCTAATTTACCACCACCTAAGGCAATGTTCCAATTAAGAGCTACACTAGGTCATACATTCTAACATATAAAGTTCATAAAGAGATACACACATATTACTTTTCCCATGGAGAAATTACTGAAGAAGGATATTAACTTTAAATGGAACGATGTGTGCTAACAAAGTTTGGATATATTAAAAGAGAAAATGGTGAAAACACCAATTATGGTGTTTCCATATTGGTCAAAACATTTCCATGTTCATGTGGATGCATATTCAATAACATTTGGAGAAGTATTAACAAAACCAGGAGAACATGACATAGATCATCCAATAACATTCGCAAGTAGGAAATTGTCAGAGTCAGAACAAAATTATAATACAACAGAGGGAGAAGGTTTGGATATGGTATATGCACTACAAAATTTAAAACATTATGTATTAGGCCAACATTTTAAGATGTTCACAGATCACTTGCTCTAAAATACTTGGTCAACAATCCAGTGTTAGAGGGAGAATATGTAGATGGTGGTTATTACTTCAAGAGTTTGATTATGAAGTAATTGTGAAACTTGGAAGATTGAATGCATGGCTAGATAATTTGTCTAGGATAACTAATGGAAAGGAACCAAGTAGATTGGAGGAAAATTTTCCTGATGCACAACTCTTTTCAATGCATATTGATGATGAATACTTTTTTGAAATCATTGATTTTTTGAGTACAGGATTTTCCCCAAAGGAATACAACACTGTGCAAAAGAAGAATTTGGTAGTTAGAGTTGTAGATTAGAAACTTATTGCATGACACTTGTATAAAATAGGTGAAAATAGAATTCTAAGGATATATCATGAAACATGAATGTCCTATCATCTTAGCAGAAGAACATGGAGGAATATTTGGAGGACATTATGTAGGAAAATCCATTGCGCAGAGGATATTACGCACAGGACTATGGTGGACAATGATTTCTAAAGATGCAAAGAAGTATTTCCAAACTTGTGATGTCTATCAAGGGGTAGGAAATCCATCTATGAGGGATGAGATTCCCTTAAAACCTTAGGTAACTCTTAAAGTGTTTGAAAAATTGGAAATAAACTTTGTAGGACCAATCAAAACACCATCTACAAGATTAGAAGCAAGATACATCATTACATCAAAAAAATGTTTAAACATATGGGTTGAAGAAACAACAGTAAAATATTGCAACACACTTCATGCTTGAAAAAGTATTTACAAGATTTGGATTCCCTAGAATTCTGATGAGTGATCAAGGAACTCATTTTATCAACAATATCATGCATGCAATGACTGAAGAATTTGAAATACACCATCAAAAGATCACTCCATACCATCCTCATGCCAATGGAACATTGGAATCATTTAATAAGATATTGGAGAATTCCCTAACTAAAATCTCCAACGTAAACAAGGATGTTTGGGATTTGAAGATACCAACAATATTATGGGACTATAGAACCACATGAAAGAAAATCACAGGGAAGACACCTTTCATATTGGTGTATGGTCAGGAAGAAGTAGTCCCTTTGGAATATTTTATACCTATTTTTCACATTGAATCCATTACAGACATGCCAGAAAGAGGCACAATTCCATAAATATTGCCTCAACGTATCGAACTAGAAGAGGAAAGGATTATGAATGGTTTCCATCAGGAAGTACAAAAAGAAAAATAAAAATATTGGCATGATAATCATATTAAGAATAAAAAAATTTAAGGAAGGATATCTGGTTCTTCTCTATGACAAAAACTACTTACAACAACCAGGGAAATTCAGGATGCATTGGCTAGGTCCATATGAGATAAAATATGTTACAGATGGAGGTGTTGTACAACTACAGGATCTAGCAGGAAAAGCGATTCAAGGATTGGTTAACAGAAGTCGATTGAAGCTATATAGGGACACTCAAACTAGTAACCCTTAGTAGTTTCATCAAAAAGAATTATAATTGTACATAGTTGTATATAGTGGAAGCTCAAAAAGAAAGAAAAAATTGGGAAAATAAGAAAAATACAAAAAAAAGCAGTAGATGGATAAGTGTTAAACATGCATATAGTGAATACAACGCATAAGAGATATAAATTGGTATGAAAGAAAAGAAATACATTGTGCACTAGAGAAATGTTACTCGAAAAAAAAAAAGTGTGTCGATGCAAGAAGTTTCCAGAAAAAGAAAAAGTAGTGATCAAAAAAGTGCGGTGCAATAGAGCTTTTATGGCACGACCTATAAAAGAAGAAAATGTGAACAAGAAGACTCATTGTGACTTTTTGAAAACAAGAGATAAGGAACAAAACCTATTACGAGTAGGTTATTGCTAGGTATATAGTTACAATTAAGAGGAACCCATCCAGATTTAGAAAAATGCTACCACCGAATATTGGAGCTCCCAACCAAATCGTAGGTAAAACATGAAGATTCATGAGGTCTCCATAAGACATAGAAAATGATGGGGAAAACTCAATTCAGCCTAAAGGAGTGGTGGACATAGACACCATTCATTCCTCGATAATCGCATTGGTTAGTATGATGATTGTATAGGAGTAGGAACAACAAATCTTCATGACAGAGGAAATGGATATCGACCCGCAGGGAAAAACACAAAACCATATCATAGAGAAAAGCCCCATATAAAAAATTGGATTAGGCACAAAAAAACCACAAGTACAATGTAATGAGGAATATGATGAACGAATAGATTCTGATGAAGTGCAACACCATTCAGCAAAGCCAATGCAACATTCGGATGAATAAGTACGGGTTGAATATATTGCAGACCAACAAAAATCAGACACAAAATAACATGAGGAAGAGAAACTGGTGGAAATGGCAGGGCCATCAAGAGGAAAGAATAAGACTAAGGAAAAATATGTCATGCTAAGAACACCCAACAACAATAATGAACTAACACTATCATTGTTGCAGATACCTAAATAAGTCAAATTAGTTGGTGACATAATGGGTTTGTCAACAAACTAAAGTGTGTTGATCATGATGTGGAAAACATAGGGAAGTTTCTTGACTTCACAAAACAAATTTACATGGAGAGTAAAGGAGAGGTTCCAATGGGAGATCCCATTTTGGAGCCAAAACAATGGATTGCATGACTATATAAGACATGAATCATGAACCTTTAGAAATTCCCCACTTTGGGATAGGAAAATATGTAAATGCATGTGTCAAACAATTACTGGAACTGGTACATCGAAGCATATTATGGATGCATAGGATTGTATCTATAGATATGGAATTAATTGTAGAAATTACAGGATTACTAACAGATGGAGCAAAACTAGAGCAATACATGGATGAAAAAAATAAAGAAAAAGCTTGGGAAGATGAGATGATGAAAAAATATGGGACTGATAGAGGATCCAGGGGAATGGATATTAGACAGATAAATTAACCAACAACTAAGTTTACAAAAAAAATGATGGAATGTAAACTTTTTAGAAAATGTTACAAAGAGGAAGCCCCTGCAGGAATAATAGAAGCATTCGCACAGTTCACAAAGGGGAGTCTACTCGGTTGGGATTGTTGAAAATTCAACAAGAAACATGTGTCTAATTTATTTTTCCCTTAAATAAATTGGACAATAAATAGTAATCTATTATCTCATAATTGCTTGAAATAATTAACTAAAATGGAAAATCAGTTAACTATGGGAAATTCGAGTTCAAAGGTTGACTGGTAAGACATGGAGGTGACTTGAAGTTGTAATAGAGTTATAAGTGTAGTTATGAGAGTTGTAAAGTAGTTTAACTCAGTTAAGTGAGTTAAGCTCAGTTTTACTAGTTGTAACTGAACTTACACTAGTGAGAGTTCAGTGAATTAATTATTAATTAATTCAAATCAGTCAACTCACATGCAACTGAAGATTCACCACGGTTAACCACATGCATGTCAGATCTAGTGGAGACCTAGTTGAGATAACAGGTGAAAGGGACAGTTTGGCTATCAGTTTTGATTTGAATGAAGCGCACTCATGCAATCACACATGTAGTGGATATGCTCATGAGCATGTGAAAATTAGGAAATTCAAATTCATTGTGAGAATTCTATTTGCATGGATTGTGCAGAGGAGGCAGGCTGTCTGAACACAGAGAATTGGCACATGTATTTGCTGAAATTTTTGTATGACAGTGTGAGATGATTGTATTGTATTGAGTGTTCTTGGATTAGAGTTTTGTATGATATTGTTTCATGATCCATGATATACATAATATATGATAGTGGGGTTTTTAGCTTTACGCTTTCCTGGAAAAACTTATGTGTTATGTGTTCTTGATATTTCAATTTGCGATCATGGTTTAAATTTCCACAAGAATATTAGTAGAAGTGATTCTATACTTAACAGTGGCATATAATTGTTAGATTAGGAGAATCGCAGGATATACATTATTTGTATTGAAATTTCTACATGGTATCAGAGCCACGGAGCCATGGAAGTGAGGTGTGAAAATTGTAGTATTTTTGCAGGTCCCGTCTCTGGGAGGGTGCGAACCTTAGTACCAAAAACTAGTAATTGGTCAGGTGTGAACATCCCAGGGAAGGAATGATTGCAGTAGTTGAGTTTGTGGTTGGATAAAATTCGAATTTACAGAAGGACTTTCTTGGTGCTACAGTTGATTCAAGATTGAAATTTCTTTCAATGGCTTGAGGTTGGAGTATGCACTTGAGGACAACTTGAACTACATTGCTTGGAAGGATAGTATGGAAGTAGTACTCGAAGACAATGGATTGAAGGATTACATTGACAAAGATGTTCCTAAGCTAGATGTGATAGACACTGCAAATCTTGATGCATGACAAAAGAAAGTGGCAAAGGCAAGGAGGATTCTATTGGAGGGAGTACAAGACCACATTGTCTCAAGTCTCCATGGGAAAGCCACACCACATGCAATGTGGAAGGTTTTGATGGATTTGTTCCAAAACAAAAATGACCATAAGAAATTGACACTCAAAGATAAACTCAGGAAGATCAATATGGAGAAGAGTGACTCCATTCCAAAATATCTCACGAAGTTTGTCCAATGTCAGGATGAGCTTGGAAGTGTGGGAATAACAATCATTGATGATGATTTGGTGAGCTCGGCGCTCCTAAGGCTTCCTAAGAGTTGGCACAGTTATCAAGACTCTGTTGATCGAAGGGAAAAATTTCCAGATTGGGAACGACTATGGTTGTATCTAGTGCATGAGGAGTTCAGGTAGAACACCAGAGGTGGATCTTCATCAAAGAGTGATGATGAAGAGGATTTTTCTTTGACTGCAAAGGAAAGGAAAGGGAAATGGAAGAAATTTCATTCAAAATCTGAGTCTAAAGTCAAGAAGCTAGATTTGTCCAAAGTGAAGTGTTTTCATTGTCACGAACATGGGCATCTCGCTACTAACTGTTCACAGAAGAAGAAGAAGAAGAACAAGACGACTGCTAGAGCTGCAACTGATGAGGCTCTTGTCTCACAATTTGAACTTGACTTCTCTTTGATCGCATGCATGACATAAAGTGCATCAGGATCAGTGTGGTATTTGGATAGTGGCACTTCCTACCACATGACGGGAGATAAAGAGTCTTTCAGTGACTTGGAGGAGAAAGATCTCATAATGCATATAGAGATGGGTGGCGATGGACAACACAATGCGACTGGTATTGGTACCATTACTTTTCAGAGGGAGTCAGGTAAACCATTTCAATTGAAAAATGTTATGCATGTTATAGATCTGAAGAAAAACTTGGTGTCAGTCGCAATGTTGGAGGACAGAGGCTATGACATTGTTTTCAGTAATGGAAAATATTTCTTGTGACATAAAGCAACGGGTCAAGTAAAAAATATAGGGATTCAAGTTAAGAATATCTACATGCTGGAGGTAGATGGTTGCGGTGCCATTATGGGCAAGGCATAAAAAGTGGTGAGCCGGGATGAGGGTGAATTATGGCATAGGCAATTGGGCCATCTTCATCATGGAGCCGTGAAGATCATGAAACAAATATCTACTAGACTTCCAATGGGAACACTTTCTCAGATATATCAGTGCAAGGGGTGCACCATGGGGAAGTATGCAAAGTCCACCTTTCATGAAAAGGAGAACCATGCTTCGGTGATCCTAGATAAAATTCACACAGACGTGTGTGGACCATTCTTGGTTGCTTCAATAGAAAAACATAGGTATTATGTTATTTTTGTTGATGAATTTTCTCATAAATGCTGGATATTCTTCATGCAGAAGAAGGATCAAACATTCTCAAAGTTTTGTGAGTTTAAAGCATTGGTGGAGAAAGAGTCGGGGAAGCAAGTGAAAGATATAAGAAGCGATAATCGTGAAGAATACATCTCTAACAAATTCAAAGACTTCTGCAGTAGAGAAGGAATTCAAAGAGAAGTTAGAACTCATAGTGTGTCATAACCCACAAAAAAATGGGGTCATGGAGAGAAAGAACAGAATGATTGTGGGTGCAGCATGAGCGATGTTGCATGATCAGGGCCTACCAATACATTTGTGGGTAGAAGCATGCAATATTGCGGTTTATGTGAAGAAACGTTGTCCTCATAGAATACTTGGCATGAGTACACCTGAAGAATATTTCACTAGTAAGAAACTTGATGTTTCTCATTTTAAAATTTTTGGCTCATCTATTTATGTGCATGTGACCAAGGATTCTAGGAAGAAGCTGGAATCGACTGCTAAAGTTGGGATATTTGTGGGGTACATAGAAGCACCCCATAATTATCGTGTGTATTTGTCAAACAGTAAGATGAATGTTATGTGACAGGATATAAAATTCAATGAGGGGAAAACCATGCGGTTGTCCCTTGAGAGGGAGCTAGACTTGCATGCAGAAGAGGAACTGTTGGTTCCCAAAGATGAGTCTCAATATGTGGATCAACCACATGAGGAGGTTCATGGAGTGGAGGAAACCACTCAAGCAGATCCATCCATCAAAAATGACAGAAAGTGCACCACGAAAGCTGATAGATTGAGACTAGATGTTGCACATAATGTAGGAGCCCCTACGTCACAGCATAGACAGAGACAATCTCCTAATCAATTTACTGGATACATGGCTCTCATGAGAAAATGTATTGTGACTGAACCATCTTCCTTTCAGGAAGCAGTGCAGGATCCCACTTGGGTTGATGTTGTTGGGCCCGAGATATGATCATTTTCATGACGTTTATTATATACTTTTGCCATATGTATATATGGGTTTTTCATCTTTTTGAAGGATCTTTTTGGAGAATTTGATGATAAAATGGTATGATTGACATAAGGTATGTGTAATTCATGTTTAATGATTAAATCAAGTGTAATTCATCATGTTCTATGATTTCCAAGAGTTAATTCATGTTTTTTTGTTGTTACAGGGCAAAACACACCATGTTTCTAGTTCTGGCACTTGATCCGACACTCAATCCGACATTCAATCTGACACTCATTCTGGCACCCAGTATTGCACAAAAACACAAGGCAAGTTGGTGGTTATGGCATTGGCTGCTAGTGATGGACAAATCAAGCACATGGGTTTTCTTCATGATCACCCCCTCTAGCTACTAAGCTCAAGACAACTCGATTTCAGTTGTCCAAAGAAGGCTATTATTTGCTCACTTAGTTTCGCCAGTTAGGGAACCATTAATGAAATTTACAAATTTTAGAAGCAGTTCGAACCTCCTATAGTCGACCACTTGGTCTGTAAATCTTATAAATACCACTGTGGTGGTCATACAATAGCTAAGGAGTAGTAGACAAAGTAGAGGATAGAGATAAAAACGTTTTCTTTTGTTTTTGCATTTTTCAATTGCCAGAATTGTATAAGACTGGGTTTTTCAAGTTTTAATGGTGAAATCATTTTGTTGAGATCGTGGTGTGCATTTGAGAGGTGACCACGACTTGTTGGGGGGGGCACCAGCAGTCTAGTAACTGTTCTTTGTGTTATTTATGCATTTCATAGCTTAGATGTCTCTTTATTTCCTGTACATGAATTGTTCCTTCATTTCTTTAATTTGTTGTTGTAGTTTAATTGTTTTAATTCTCTTTTGCAGGTTAGTATGGAGGCTTTTTGTTAATATGCATTGAATTTATAATTAGGAACAAGTTTGCAAACTCATACACTAACCCCACATGCATTTATATGTTAGATTATGCTTTGATTTATGATTGTAGAATCTAGTTTAAAACTAAGTTTGAGATAGAATAAAACAAAAATTTGAGTTTATGTTTTCTTTAATGAGGTTTCGGTGGATGGATAGTCATTAGTATTTAGTTTTCAATTCTAGTTTGCTGATCTAGTTGCCATTTAGTTTTATTTATTTAATTCGTCATTTAGTTGCTTATTTTCTTTCTTGTCATATGCTGAAATAGTCTTTAAATTCTGTTTATGAGTATTTTTCCTTTTTGCAATTTGAATTGTTAAGATAGAGCTAGTTTAGTTTATGTTATGCAATTTATTTCTTAGATTTAGATTGCAATTTCAAGTTGTAGTTAATGAATGAATTTAGTATAGCATATGTTTTCTTATATTAGTATAGAATGCATTTGAATTTCATAGATTAGAAAACAGTTTCTTGTTTTCATAGAAGAGATAGTTTCCTTTATTGCTTTCAATATAATAGATTTCCTTTCATGCATTGCATTGAGCATTTAGATTTCCTTTCACGCATTAGAAATAGTTTTGCAATAGGCATTTAGTTCACTTGCCTCCTAAGCTAGATAGTTGTTCAATGAGAATTTTTTCTTGCAGTAGTTAGTTGCCTTTGCTTATTTGTCTTTTTCTTTCGTAGGTTAGTTGGTTGCCTTTGCTTACTTGTCTTTTTCTTTAGTAGGTTAGGTAGGTGTCTTTTATTACTTGTATATTTTCATTAATAGGTTAGATAGGTGTTTTTTCTTACTTTCTTATTTATTTTCTTTCATAAGGTAGTTGCTCATTGGATGTAGGTTGGCAAGTTAAAGAAGTTTTCTTTTTTCATTTGCTTATTATGCTTACTAGTTTGTTTTTGCTTATTGTTGAACTAGTTTGCTTTACATAGGGTTTTACTTGCTTTCTTAGGAACCATCCACTGATCCTTGGCCCAAAAGTACTTAGGTTACCTAGTTTTATTTTGCTTAGTAGGGTTTGCTTGAGTACATTAGCCTTAGATAGTTGCTTTCCTTAGTTAGACTATACTCCTACCAACCTTTTACCTTTGGCATATATTTTGCTACAACTCTAAGTTTACTTACCTCGGGTTGACAATTTAATTGAGGGTAGTTTAGTTTCTTTTTTAGTACATATAAATCACCTAACATTTTGGTGTTATTGTTGAGGAGTTGTCTCAAGGTAAGAAGTAGTTAGAAAATATATCATCCTTAGACCTTAGCATTAGCTTGGCGGCGGGGAAACTTTAAGACGAGAGGTAAGAACCTGCGCATCTTCTATAGCAGGTTCCCCCAAACCCAATGGTAATTTTTCTTTTTCTTTTTGTTTTCTTTCATGAATAGACCTAGAAACCAAATGGTAGTTTTTTCTTTTTTTTTGCTTTATTTCATGAATAGACCTAGATATTGACAAGGTAGATACATTAAATCTAAATCAGACCTTTCAAACAAGGTTCGTTCTGATCTCTTTGGGGGAAGGAACATTCCACTCATAAAATCCGCAGACTGATACCAAAAAATAGGAGCTAGCTCAACTCAAAGAGATAAAGTAGTCTCTGAAGATACTAACACAAGGAGAACTATAGAACAAGAAATTGAAGCATCAATAATAGTGGGACATGAGGCAAGACCACTCGAGCCTTTCACACAACCAAACAATACAACCTTTGTTTTCTTACCACCATCAGGAGATCCTAACTTTGTGGACATCATCTTTGTGTGAACCAAGTTTTATCAAATGACAAGATGAATTCAAAAGAAACCATTAGTCTGAGGGAACTTTCTAAAATCCTAGCAGCAACCGAGATTTCTTCTTTTTGAGAAGAACATATTTTGGCAGCAGCCAAGAACTTGTCTAGCTCTCTGCAAATATTAGAAGAGTCGAGGTCCTATGAGCTACAATATGATTTTTCTTGCCAAAATGCAAAGGAAGCTAAAAAATTATGGACTACATCTAATAGAGAGCAATCATTAAGACCTAAGATTGAGGAGTTCTCAACATCCATCTCAATAGATCCTTCATGTACTTCAGAAATCAATCATTGAGAACAAGAGGATTTGCATATCATGATGCAGGAGAGCATATAAATTACTGTTGATGAACATCAAGATTACATTGAAATTTGGTTTCAAGAGGTCATCAAGCCACAATACTATTCTCTTCTTCAACACCTTCTGATGCCAAAACAAGTAGGTTGCTTAGTTCTTCATATCCAGGTAATCACCGCGGTAAATTTTTCATGTATGGATATCAGTATGTTTCTTATCTTGCTCCACACATGGTTACATTGGAAGAGTTATTACACTTGAATAAAGATTTTCCCTTTCTTTGTAGGTAGGGTAGGATAGTAAATAAAAGCTTAATGTTGTTACTTTAGCTTAGAAGTCTAATGCAGCCTCATTTTACATTTTCTTTTAATAAAACAACTATGAGATACATGTTCCTATGACTTGATCTCATTGATCTCCTTAGGTTATTATATTTTAGAGTGTGGATTTTTCAAATAGTTTTAGAGATCTTTGTAGGTATTTATATCACCAAGGGTAGACAATTCCAAGGAAATAGAAAAGAAAGATTTTCTTCAAAAACATTGTTACACTTGGACCTTGTTGTCTGCTAAGCATCAAATGAATAATGACTTGTTGTAGTTAGCCATGTTTTTGAAAATATTTTCATCTTCTTGTTCTTAAGGCATATTAAGAAGCAATTGATCTTGAAAACCTTCATCACTATATAAGGAAGTGACACCGTAACCATCAAGCCTAGATGTCTCTCGTACAATTTTTCCAAGAAACCTGAGTAAGTGAGTCAAGTGTCTTTATCAAAGAGTAACAAGGAGGTCTAATTAGCAATTAGTCATGGACACATCACAATAATTACAAAATATGAAAGTGAGTTGATCATAGAGATGTATTTCTATTCTTTCTCAATGGTACCATCCACTACACACTAAATAGCTTGATTATATCATATATTTAGATAGGCCAAGTTCACTTAAGCACCACTTACATCGGAACAATCACTAATAATATAATGGAAAGTCATCCTCTAACATAAATGCCATCCCAATTAAAAAAAAAAAGAGAAAGAAAAAGTTGTTTTCAGAGTTGTCCCTCCATCTTCTTGCATAAAGCAATCTTATACTAAAATTTCAAAAAGTTGGAGGGCCAGTCTCTGAGGGTTTATGTTAAGAACCAAACATCAATATAGCATAGAAAAAACTCAAGAAAAGTACTCAACGCCTTGAAAAAGAGATAATATCAGATAATAAGCCTCTTCGAGGGGGAAACCTCCTTTTACCCCACTTAAATGTTCAAGTACAAGAT
>ML797502.1:87188-114332 GCA_009831015.1 Picea engelmannii
TGGCCTAAAGCCGACATAAATAAAATAAAATTACTAATCTAAATCACAACTAATGGCCTAAAGCCGACATAAATAAAATAACATTACTAATCTAATATGCCCCAATTAAGTGGTAATGAGCCAATATTAGGGCTTAACAGTTTAAGAGGCTAACCTATCAGGATACTGAACAGGTCTACTGGCAGTGGGTACCTGCCTGTGGTATGACTAGGTAAACCCACCGGAGTACTAAACAGGCATGCTGGCAGCATGACATTCTACCTAGCGAGGATGGTAATCTAACAAAAACATAAATAATAAATTTTAACTTGTCTTGATGTACGACATTACTTGCAGACAAAGATGACATGAAGTATGTCTGGTTAAGCTAAGGTTAATGAACTCCATGAAATTTTCATTGGGAAATAGCTCTAAGACTATCTTGAAACTCTCTTGCCTACCTCTTCTTATCTATATATAGGATCTCTTATCCTATAGGTGGGGCCATCTCCTAACTTTCTCATAAAAACAATTTGTGAAATTTATTTCTACACTTGACACACTATAAATCTTCGGTTATTGGGGGATACTGACTGGTTTCCTATACTTTTGATTGTGAGGTGTCACAATACTTAGGTGTGGGGGAGGGTTTTGTGGGATGACAAATGATTATTGCCTAGAGAAATAAGTCTTTGCAAGAATTTTTGTATTATTACCATGATACAGGTTATTACATTGATAGTCATGTTATTTTTGAAATGATTAACTCATGTGTGCTATAAACTACTGAACACTCACTTAACATACCACTCTTTATCAGTTTATCTTCCATTACATGATGCATATTGTAGGTTTGACAATACATGTTTTATGCTTGCTATAACCTGTCCATTGTAGGTTTTGACATTACATGTTCTATGCAAGTGGATTGAGTGAGCATGGTGTAAAAATCAACAACAATGGAACACTCTTAGCCTGCCTCAACTGCTATTCACTATGTTCATGGCCTCTGAGGAATCAATTTCCTCAACCACAAAGCTCCCAAGAGTTGGAGACCGCTGATTTAAACACCACTAGTTTCCAAGAGCAAGCTATAATAGGGTTTTCAAAATCGAATTTCAGAACATCTCTGGAGCTAAGGGATACTCCAAGGAGTGGATAAAAGAGGAGCAAATCAACCCTCTCATAGTCATCACCTGATTGATTACATATGAAGGTAGATATTCCATATTTAAAGCCTATCAATTTCAATTATTATCTCACTTTATATTCAATAAGCCATTGTAACTTTCCCTGTTACTTCTTGAAGAGTCTAGAGAATATGTCTTCCTAAATGAGGAAACATGTAACTAATCCCCACAACAATCTATTTCACCATGACCTTATCAAACTACTTGTCTTCGCCGAGTTGAAAAAATAGGAGAAAAAATGGGATGAGTTCATTTACCAATTTGAAAACCCTCATCTTACAATCAAGACTAGCAAGAAGACTCTTGATCTAGGGACTGTTACTCCACCCAAAACCTAATGCTCAAGCTATTCCTTTACTGGACCAAAAGTCCAATAAACTTGTTGATACCCTTGCAGCCTCATCAGGCAAAAGACCAAGAAGCCTATTGCTAATTCATGGCACGAGGATGTTACATATCTTCATTCTGGGGGGAGTTTTCCTGATCTAAAAATGCTAAGCATTGCCCATTTTTATAGCAAACCAATGAGAAGATGAAGTAGGATTTCTGTCAAAATTCTGTCATATTGTCTTTTTACAAAGTTTTAGGATATTATATCAGTAGTTGTTTGTATTGGTATGATAAATTATATATTGTTGGCATCATTGCGCATTTTATAAGCTCCTGTCCATTTTTATGGTTATTCTATAGAAGACTACTTATACTTAACTACTCTTTGTGACAAATACAAAATGATTACAACTGCTAAATACTTACTGTCATCTGTATTCCAAGCTTATGAAAAGAGGATCAATTGTTTGAATTGTTACATATTAATGACAGACAATAACAATTCTCCTATTCACCATGCCTACTAGTACAAACCAAGCCTTTTGTTAGTATTTTTCAGTTCTATCAGTCACCAGTGATCAAATTTACTCTTTCATGTGATTGATAGGATTATTAGGTCAAATTGTTATGTTTTCAAAATAAAATTCTCAAATACAATTTCACATATCTTGGTTGTAAAATTGTCATTGGTGTGTCTAGGTTTCAATACTACACCCTCCACTCATCCAAGGTCATAAATATTCATCGTGGTCATATCATCATTCCTTGTCATAAATTTTCAGATAATTGTCTTCGTCAAAGTTCTACTTTAAAATTTGTTTCTGAATTAAGGAAGATGAATTTGACAAAAGTGAAAGATTTTTTTTTCAATAATATATGAATAAACAAAAACCTCCTTCAGTTTATGCACAGGTTTTATCATTTGAGATAAATTCCCCAAATACAGTCGCTATAGGAGGGTTTTCTATACATTTGGACAGTTTGACTTCAAGTCCATGTTTCAGAGGTTTGGAGAAGGCATTTGAAGTTATTTTTGGTTCCATTGTGTAGCCAACATCATACAATTTCCACCCATACCACTTTCAGCCCAAAATTTCTCTGGGAAGGCCTCCAAAATTTCTATCAAAGACCACATTGCATTTCTTCTAAGAGCACGTTGCGCTTCTACAGGTTTTGAGTAACCAACTTCATGCTAGGATTCTGAACAAATGGGAAAGTAATTTTGAAACCTGGAAGAGGTTTTTGTTCATAACATACCAAAATACAGTAACTTCTCTCATTTTTTTAATATAATTTAGGGTTTGCGATATATTCTATCATCTTAGAGGCCCGTACTTTCAGAAAATAAAACACTCTATTTTTCCTGTTTTAGTCATATTTTCGTTTCGTGTTTTCCTAACAACTAGAAGTGATGTTTTGAAAAAAAAGAGAGGTTTTCACCAAGGACATATTGAAAAACAATAACCTCTCTCATTTTGTAAATATAAATTATGGTTTTGTATATATTCAATTCTCTTAGAGGCCTAGTGTTTCAGGAAATAAAATACTTTGCTTTTCCTGTTTTATACATGTTTTATTTTCATGGTTTCCTAACAACTGAAAGTGAATTTTTGAAAACCAAGAGAGGTTTTTGTCAATAATATATTCAAAAAAAAAAACCTCTCTCCTTTTTTACACAGGTCTTACTTTATTGTAGTTACAAGTGTCACTTTGATACCTATTATTCAGAAATTCGCCAGGCCGGAATTGTTGTGCTTATGGGAAGTCACTTTTGGAACTAATTTTGTAGAGGTAAAATTGTTGTTTTGCATGGTTTAAAGGATAAAGGGTATAATATACATTGCAAGGCTTCCTCATATGTCATCAGTAGCCTCCAAAAACTCCAAACCCTCGAATTCAAACTTAGAGAGCATGAAACATTGAGTTGTCATTTACGCCATGATAGTGTTGTCCTACAAGCCAAGATGAATTCTCTATAATGTTAGGTTGATGATATTAACTGTCACAAATAATAGTCTCTGGATGAAATTGGAACATCATAAAAAGACTAAGTCAAAAATCCCTCGATCAAGAGGGAGAAGCTTCTAAATCTAATCCACCCCCTCCTTCGCAAGTTTAGTCATAAAGGGCAATTTCTTTTTTGTTTGCAGTGGGACCTACAAAATCTTAGCTATGGGGGTAATGTTGGGCCCGAGATATGATCATTTTCATGATGGTTATTATACACTTTTTTCCATATGTATATATGTGTTTTTCATCTTTTTGAAGGATCTTTTTGGAGAATTTGATGATAAAATGGTATGATCGGCATAAGGTACGTGTAATTCATGTTTAATGATTAAATAAAGTGTAGTTCATCATGTTCTATGATTTCCAAGATTTAATTCATGTTTTATGCTATTACAAGGCAAAACAAACCATGTTTCTAGTTTCGACACTTGATCCAACACTCATTCCGACACTCAATCCAACACTCGTTCCGGCACCCAGTATTGCACAAAAACACAAGGCGAGTTGGCAGTTATGGCATTGGCAGCTAGTGATGAATAAATCGGGCACATGGATTTTCTTCATGATCACCCCCTCCAACTACTAAGCTCAATACAACTTGATTTTAGTTGTCCAAAGAAGGCGATTATTGGCTCACTCAGTTTTGGCAGTTAGGGCACCATTAATGAAATTTACCAATTTTAGAAGCAGTTCGAACCTCCTATGGTCAACCACTTGGTATGTAAATCTTATAAATACCACCGTGGTGGTCATACAATAGCTAAGGACCAGTAGAAAAAGTAGAGGATAAAGATAAAAACGTTTTCTTTTGTTTTTTCATTTTTCAATTGCCATAATTGTATAAGACTGTGTTTTTCAAGTTTTAATGGTGAAATCATTTTGCTGAGCTCGTGGTGTGCATTTGAGAGGTGACCACGACTTGCTGGGGGTCCCACCAATAGTCTCGTAATATTTCTATGTGTTATTTATGCATTTCATAGCTTAGATGTCTCTTTATTTCTTGTACATGAATTGTTCCTTCATTTCTTTAATTTGTTGTTATAGTTTAACTGTTTTAATTCTCTTTTGCAGGTTAGTATGGAGGTTTTTTGTTAATATGCATTGATTTTATAATTAGGAATGAGTTTTCAAACTCATATACTAACCCCACATCCATTTATATGTTAGATTATGCTTTGATTTATGATTGTAGAATCTAGTTTAAAACAAAGTTTGAGATAGAATAGAACAAAAATTTGAGTTTATGTTTTCTTTAATGAGGTTTTGGTGGATAAATAGTCATTAGTCTTTAGTTTTCAATTCTAGTTTGCTGATCTAGTTGCCATTTAGTTTTATTTATTTAATTCTCTATTTAGTTGCTTATTTGCTTTCTTGTCATATGTTTAAATAGTCTTTAAATTCTGGTTATGAGTATTTTTCCTTTTTGCAATTTGAATTATTAAGATAGAGCTGCTTTAGTTTATGTTATGCAATTTCTTTCTTAGATTTAGATTGCAATTTCAAGTTGTAGTTAATGAATGAATTTAGTATAGCATAAGTTTGCTTATATTAGTATAGAATGCATTTGAATTTCATAGATTAGAAAACAATTTCTTGTTTTCATAGAAGAGATAGTTTCCTTTATTGGTTTCAATAGAATAGATTTCCTGTCATGCATTGCATTGAGCATTTAGATTTCCTTTCATGCATTAGAAATAGTTTTGCATTAGGCATTTAGTTCACTTGCAGTAGTTAGTTTCCTTTGCTTATTTGTCTTTTTCTTTCATAGGTTAGTTAGTTTCCTTTGCTTACTTGTCTTTTTCTTTAGTAGGTTAGTTAGGTGTCTTTGGTTACTTGTCTATTTACTTTAATAGGTTAGATAGGTGCTTTTTCTTACTTTCTTATTTATTTTCTTTCATAGGGTAGTTGCTCATTGGATGTAGGTTGGAAAGTTAAAGAAGTTTTCTTTTGTTATTTGCTTATTATGCTTAATTGTTTGCTTTTGCTTATTGTTGAACTAGTTTTCTTTACATAGGGTTTTACTTGCTTTCCTAGGAACCATCCATCGATCCTTGGCCCAAAAGTACTCAGGTTACCTAGTTTCATTTTTCTTAGTAGGGTTTTCTCATTAGATAGGTTTTCTTGAGTAGATTACCCTTAGATAGCTACTTTCCTTTGTTAGACTATACTCCTACCAACCTTTTACCTTTGGCATATATTTTTCTACAACTCTAAGTTTACTTACCCCAGGTTGACTATTTAATTGAGGGTAGTTTAGTGTATTTTTTAGTACATATAAATCACCTAACAGATTTAATGGTGGAGGAGGATGACTCCATTGAAAATAGTGCATGCTAAATTGTCCCAAGACCAGTCAACAAATCAGTGGTGGAGGGTAAGCTTTTAATCATTTTTTTTTATGTTGATGATTTCATACTGACTGGTGATGAGCACTTGATACACTCATGCAAGGATGACCTTGCAAAGGAGTTTGAGATGAACGATTTGGGCCTTCTTCATTATTTCCTTGGATTGGAAATATGGCTGCGAGATGGTGAACTTTTTGTGTCTCAAGGCAAGTATGCAAGGGAGATACTGGGCAAGTTTCACATGGAGGGCTGCAAACCCATGGATACTCCTTTTCCAAGAAACTGAAGGAAAGAGGATGCTACTTCTGGAGAGGTAGGGGATGCTACTGTCTATTGACAGTTAGTGGGTTCGCTAATGTATTTAGTGAATAAAAGACCGAACATTTGCTATGTAGTTAACCAACTAAGTCAAGCGATGGTTAAGCCTACCAAAATATTTTGGAAGGTAGGTAAGCATGTCCTGAGATATCTAAAGGGAACATCTGAGTATGGATTATGGTACAGAAATATAGATGAGGTGAAGTCGCATGGCTTCACGGATGCAGATTGGGCGGAAAACCCAATGGATAGAAAAAGAACATTAGGGGGGATATTTAGTATCCGATCTACATATTTTTCTTGGTACAACAGAAAACAAAGATCCGTGGCACTTAGTTCAGCGGAAGCGAAATATATGGCAGCAAGTCAAGATGCATGTGAGGCTATCTGGATAAGAAAGATCTTTGTTGGATTGTTTGGTTCTCATTTAGATACGACAGTGATTCATTTTGATAATCATAGTTGCATTAAACTCTCGATTAATCTTGTGTTTCATGATAGATCTAATCATATAGATATCTGGTATCATCATCTCAGAGATTGTGCGCAATGAAAGATCATGTTGCTTCAATACATTCCTACAGAAGATCAGGATGCAGACATTTTTATGAAGGCACTCACCAAGAGAAAATTCGAATACCATAGAGATGGAATTGGGGTAAAGGATAATCCCTTTCTTGTTGAGAGGGAGTGTTGAAAAGTCAACAAGAAACATGTTTCTAATTTATTTTTCCCTTAAATAAATTGGACAATAAATATTAATCTATTATCTCCTAATTGCTTGAAATAATTAATTGAAATGCCAAATCAGTTAACTATGGGAAATTTGAGTTCAAAGGTTGATTGGTAAGACATGGAGGTGACTTGAAGTTGTAACAGAGTTATAAGTGTAGTTATGAGAGTTGTAAAGTAGTTTAACTTAGTTAAGTGAGTTAAGCCCGGTCATACTAGTTGTAACTAAAATTACACTAGTGAGAGTTCAGTGAATTAATTATTAATTAATTCAAATTAGTGAACTCACATGCAACTGAAGATTTTCCACGGTTAACTACATGCATGTCAGATCCAGTGGAGACCTAGTTGAGATAACAAGTGAAAGGGATAATTTGGCTATTAGTTGTTATTTGAGTGAAGTGCACTCATGCAATCACACATGCAATGGATATGCTCATGAGCATGTGAAAACTAGGCAATTCGAATTCATTGTGAGAATTCTAATTGCAAGGATTGTGCAGAGGAGGCAGTTTGTCTGGACATGGAGAATTGGCACATGCATTTGCTGAATTTTTTGTATGACAGTGTGAGATGATTGTATTGTACTGAGATCTCTTGGATTAGATTTTTGTATGAGATTGTTTCATGATCCATGATATATATAATATACGATAGTGGGGTTTTTAGCTTTAGGCTTTCCCGGAAAAACTTTTGTGTTATGTGTTCTTGATATTTCACTTTTTGATTCTGGTTTAAATTTCCACAAGAATATTAGTAGAAGTGATTATGTATTCAACAGTGGCATATAATTGTTAGATCAGGAGAATCGCAAGAAATACATTAATTGTATTGAAATTTCTATAGGGATCGTTATCTACTGAACTTATTTTTCAAGGATTGCAAGGATGTGTAGGATATGGAATCATAATTCCATTATTCTTGGTTAATCATATTGATAGCACTATTTGGATGGGGAGAACCAAAATAAAAAGGATTCTTCCAAAGGCTATGGAAATGTCGCACAACAAAATATAAAACATTATGGCACACTTCAGATCCAAAGAAAAGAAAGGAAAACTTCATCATTTTTTCCATGTTGTAGAATAAGATGCAAGAGAAACTTGAAAACACATGGAGAATAACACCAAAAGTAGTGAGGGAGAACCAAGGAATAACTAAATTTAAATATTCAAGACACAACATGTGGATCCAGGTTAAGAGGGATCCTAAGAAGGAATGACTACAATTGACATATTGTGTCACGGGAGAAGAAGTGGAGTGGCCTATGAAATATTGGCTTGGAGAATGGAGGGTGTCAATAATCCTAAAGAAAATACCAAAATATAAACAAAAAGTAGAGGCTGGCCCTTCAAAGAAATCAAGTATCCCAACAACAAATACAAGGAAAGTGACATAGTGCACAAAAGAAATAGGGGTAGCACAAGCACTAGAAAACCAATGAAGAAAACTATTATCTTATTGACAAGTTCAACTTCACCAGACAAAAGCAAGGGGTACTCCCCACTATATAGTACCAATTATAATATACATCATTTGGATTAGGAGTCCCATCAAAAATTTGGCTCGACTTCCATTTATTGCTATCTTATGGTTTTCATACCAGTTACGGTCCAGTGTATCGATGAGTGGGTGGGTGAGATGAATAGATGTAAATGAAGACAATTTATGTAAAAGGAAACTAATACATCACTAATATATGCTAACCTATCATAGCTAGGATAATTCTAGAGTAACCACTGAGTTATAATGCAACCAAAACTTTACGCAACTTTAATACAATTAGTTGTATAAAAAGAGAAAGATTGGAGGCAATAACATACATACGTGTATAATCAGATTAGTCTAGATCACAAAAAAAAATATTGTAATAACCCACAAAACTCAAGGAATTGAAGTATTCAAAGAAATGTCAATAACTTCATAACATCAAAGATTGTATACGAATTAGTCTACAACAAACAAAGTATTCTTACAGTACATAGAAACAACAAATATCTTCACTTGAAGTAGTTCAAAGCTTCGATCAGTTTCTATACATAATTCCTTCTATAACATGTTGGCCCTGACGACTTCTCAATATTCATTAACACCATATAAGTTCTTGAAAACGTTCTTGGGTCTATACAATGCTTGAAAAGATAAAAGAAAAGTCCCTCATAAAGGAGTCTCTAGTCTATTTTATACAAAAGGTAGTAACTCCTAGTTGTATTTTCTCCTTCTTCTTGAAGAGAAAGTTACATAACTTTTCACCTTCTCCTTTCTCATGAAAAGTGGAAGATAGGACGAAATTTGAAGTAGTTATAAAAAGTATGAAAGGAAAACAATTATTTGTCCTTTTCATATGAACTTTCACTTCAGATATAAGTTGTCCAAACCTCCAACTGGTTATACAATGACTCAATCCTCGTGTAAGATATATTTTCCAGTGTTGCTTCAATCATGGCGATGCTATCATCAAGGGTTATCATATCTTTCTCCAATCTTTTCATATAAGCCTATATCATAGTGTGAAGCTTCATATGCTATAGTATATGTTGGTCAATAAGATTAGTAGAGACAGATGTTGATGCTTCGACTATTTGTCTCCTTCAACTCATGTTGTCCTGAATGCATTCACCAACTCTTTTGTGACCAAATTCTTCCCAAGTTCATCTAATATTGGGATATGATCATTCCTTATTAGCTCTTGGGTCACTTTGTGAGTCCTTGAATAGATCCCCATGGCCTTGGTTACTTCTTTTTCTACCCTTTTCCCTACCTACCAAAAGTGATCTAATGAATATAGGTCTGTCTTCCTTGTTGATTTCGAGGGTCTATACAAATTTAGAGGTTCATCAAGATTCTCTGCTATTTAGGTATCAATGTTCGCTATACCTTTACAAATAGTGTTTTATTGTGTCAGTTTCATTTGTATCTAGTTGTTTTGTTCAATAATTGGTATGGCCACATTTTGGAGGAGATGCAGGTTGGCATACATGTCAATGATGTCACCTTCCAAATAATTCCTCACTTTTCTACACTGGTCTTAAAATTGAGAAGACTCCTTTCATGAATATTTACTTCTTGGAGACTCTCTTCTAAATCTTTAATCCTCATATCTTTTTCTTCTTTCTAGTGGAACAACCTCTGTATATTGTCCCCGGTTGCATCCATAAATGAAAATATTTCCCTAGTTATTGCTAAATGATTTTCCCTGACATATCCTGTTATGGGGAATTGAGTGACTACTGAAAAAGGGGATCCTTCTATTGTTGGAACCTTTTTTACTCTATCTTGCACAATTCGGTCGGTTTTACTATTGTATGTGAAACTGCATAGATCCAATATATTGGATGACTAAAAAGGTTCCCATGACCTCAAACCTAAACCACTGCTGATTTTTTTTCTCTTGCACCTATTGTGGAGGTTCGTGGAATATCTAATTCCATCGAGTGTGTGTCATCTTCTCTATCATCTGCATTCTTCTTATGGCTTTCTTCATCAAGAGCCTTATCCACTGCTTCTTTCTCTACTAATTCTGTTGCTATTTTGGCTGCTTCAGCTAGCTCCCTTTATTTTTCTGCAACATCTTTCTCTTCGGATTCTAATTTTTCTTTGACTTCATTTTCCTCCCTTCCCTTTTCTTTGTCGAATTCTAAACTTTTTTTTTTTTTCACCGTTCCTCCTCTTCAGTACCTTGTCTTTTTTTTTTCTCTTTTGATATGTTGGTGCCTCTTCATTCTCTTCTACAAAACCTGAATGAGGTGAGATGGATATGGGGGAAGATATTTCAATTTCATCTCTCTCTACATTTTTTTTGGCTTCCTATCTTGCAACTTCTTTGTCTTTGATTCTTCATTTTGGCTAGTTCGGCCTGTTGAAAATTGTCTCATAATAAGTGATGGAATTTTGATGTAACACCCTCATTTTAATGCTTATGAACTAGAATGTATTATGTAATTGTGAATTAGGATGGTGATCAGGTAAAGTTTGAAAGGGGCCAACGTGTTTAGGAAATGTAATACTTCATATACATTAATAAAATACACCATTGGTTGCAAGATGGACAAGGAAAAAAGAGATAGGGGGTTCTGATTCTATGAGAGAGGAGGCTTAAGGGCATAAGTACTTTTATTATAATTTATTTACCCATAATTGGTTTTATGGATAAAATGGGTTACATGAGCTTCATGGGAGAAAGGCCATGTGGTTCTTGTTTTCATGTAATTATATAAACCTTTCTCGTTGACTATTTCCAGGTTTCTCTTGGTTAATCATTTCACTTAGAATTCCTCATTTAAATCTTGATGAATTTTTGTGCTCTTGGTGGGGGAGAATGGGAACAAATGGTTGAAGGAGGAGATCCATTGCTAGATGATTGTAATATATTATTGATAATTCCAGAAGGAAATGGATTCATGTGTGCATGATATTGATGGAAGTTCGGAAAGAACTTCCCACAAATGAGAATCCTTGTAGTTTCCAATAGGGATATTTCCTTATGAGTTTCACTTGATCCTTGAAGAGAAATGGAACAACCTCAAGGACTGCATGGAAGAGAAATGAGTTCATTTCTTTGGGTCATGCAGGATGAGGATCAAAGAGAGATGGAAATTTGGATTTTTTCTGTGGCTGGGAAACTTGATCGATAGTTATCAAACTATTGTGTGTTTTGGATTTGGCCTAAGACCTGTGCTTGTGGATTCATATCCCTCGATCAGGGTTGACCTATCATTGAGAGTAAAATAAAAATAATCTCTATGGTTGGGAGGAATTTCCTTGGTCTGCAGCTAGTTGGTTAATATTTACTTGCAAAGATAATTGTTCTCTATGTTTTTTGTACAATGTATTTTTTGTTGTGTATTTAATTATCTCTCAGATGCATTTTTCTGTGCATGTCCCATGGTTATTTGTTGTGCATGGCATGTTGTTTATTTTTTTTATGTTGTAGCATGGATCTTTATTAATGCATGTGAGTCTTTCATTCTTATTTTTCTAATTAATTATTATCAGAGCTTGAAATTACTTCAGAAGTGAGTTTTTGATGTAGGGTGCCCAGCCTGTGGGTGGCTACGTATGTTACAGATTGGTATAGGAGATTCTAGTTGAAACACCAAACTAGTATGGGCCAGAACGAGTTCAAATTTGAGAAATTCATTGTCATAGATTTCAAGTTGTTTGAATTTGGGGAAAAATGGAATTATTAGAGAGAAGTATCCAAAACTTCATAGGCAAATTCGATTTGAAATAATTCAGGATTGTTTGAGAAGTTTAATGGGTTATATCTCCATAGTTGCAGAGCCGAGTTTGACTTGGAAGTTTGAATGTTCCTATTTTTTTAATGGTCATTATAGCGTGAGGTGTAGAGGAATATAATATAAACCAAATTCTTAGGAGAGGTAGCGTATTAGGTTTCACATGTTCATAGAACACAACATTAATACCTTTGGAAAGGATCGTGGAATCGTGATCATTCCCTTTTGAATTTTAGGAGGGATCAAAACTGTTGAATCAAGGAAGCTCTAGATCGTTAGATTGACAGTCAAGTAAACAAGAACCATCAGATCGAATTGGTCGATCGTTAGTCATTGATAGAAGCTAGTAGAAGATAGAAAACTTTGGAACTTCGCCACTTCGGTAATTAAGGGAGGTAGGGAAGAAGCATGAAATTCCTCAGGATGAAGTCGTGAAATCGCATTGACCATATGATATGATAGGAAGTTTGGGTAAAATCTTCGTCGTTGATCATGGTCATATAGAATTGACCCTCTAGAGGTAAAGAAGTTTGATTCTTAGAAATCCCGAAGGCTGAAGTCACAAAATCCCACCAGTTATTACATTGAGAGAAGAATTTTGAGAGTAATGCTAACCATTAGATCTAACATTAGTGGAAGGATAAATTAAGTAAAGGTGTTAAATGATAGTAAGAGATCATCATTTCTTTATGACCACTTTGGTAGACATAACTTTGGGGGAAATTGAACTACTCAAGAGTTAGAGTATCCCAGAGTCTAGGAGTGCCAAAGCCCTGAAATCTCACCAACTATCAGATCGAAGGAAGAATTTAGGAGAACTTTTAGTTGTTATATCAAAAGTACAAGAATAGATAAGTTTCCACACTCTAAAGATTCACCATATTGGTGACTATTGGAGACTATGAAAATCCACAAAGTGTCAAACTCACGAAGTGCCAAAGCCACGAAGTGAAAATCCGTAGTCTCAATATTTTGCAGGCACTCAGATATGGAGTGGATGAACATGGACTGTCTATTTTCTGGATGATGTGTCTTATGCCATGTGGAAAGGGTACCATATGGGGACACATGTCATATGAATTTAGGGCCTTTTGGACCCCAACATGTCCATTTTAGAGTGACACATGGAACACATACTCTTTGTCCACATCACCATAGGTGGCATCACCATGCCATGTCATATCTAGGATTATAGCCTCTGGGAATGTCCAGCATCACTGTTAGTGAAAGTGTCGAAGGTCGAATTAGTGAACTCATGTGGACCATCGATCAAAGATCCCTTCAAGACTTTTCTCAACCGTTGGATCAAGCAGTGGAAGGAGGGCATAATAACTTTGGTAAGTATAACTCCGGGGGAGTTGAAAAACTTGAAAGTTGTAATATAGAAGAGTCTCGGAGTGTTGAAGTCTCGAAAACCATATATCCATATCTGGTAGGATCCTTCTTGGTCATTCAATCAATAGGTGGGAGGACAGAGGAAGTGAGAATGTTAACTAGAAACCACTACTCTTCTACACGTTATGACCACTTTGGGAGGTATTACTTTGGGGGATTTGAACAAATTGGGAGTTGTGATATCCCAGATTCCTGGAGTGTTGAAGTTCCAAATTGAATGAGGACCATCTATATCATTAATTCATAATCATTGGATTAAACTGGTGGAAGGATAACATAAGGGGAGGTGTTAATTGTTGATAAGCAGTCATCATCACTTTATGACCACTTCAGTAGGTTTCACAATGGGCATCTTGAAGGACTTGATAGTATTGTTATCCCAGATTCCTAGAGTGCCAAAGTCCCAAAATAAATATGGACCTCCCATCTCAACATCAGGTTAAGTCATGATCGTTGATTTCATTGAATTCGCTAGAAAAGCTAGGATCATCCATCCCATGGGAGATTAAATATGAACATTTTAATCTACTTATGGATACGATATAATTAATTCAGAAAAATTTTACTCTAGGAAAGTTGGAAGATCTAAAAGGGAGAATGGTCGAAGGTCAAAGTCTTGAGAAATTGGTCCCAAGCATCGGTTTCATGATAAGGTAAAGGGGTTGATTAGAGGCTCAAAGGGATTAGAAGTGAACAAGCCCACAAACATTTTCGAACAATGTCCTTTATAGAATAATAAAGAGAAAATAATTAAAGGAACATACCTTATAGTCGATAATCACATGTTTTCGAGCCACGGTCATGAGAAAAGTGGATTGAAGGAAGCACCTGTGAAAAATTCAAATTTTGTACAGTTTAAAGGGGCTTTGGAATAGTTTGACAATATTTACACAAAACCATTCTATTTTGTAACATCCCCAACCACCCATGTCGATCCATCCTACTCCAAAGAATGCTTTCACTCTCTGATACCATGTTGTAACATACCCAATGTCCAACTGAGCTATGCCACATAAATTTTTTGCGCTGCATGCAATTAAAACATATACACAGAGAACTCTTGCAGAAATTTATATATAAAACCTAAAAAAACAAATACATTTTGTAAATGCACATATTCATATTGAAATAAAAGTAAACATACACATGCAACATATACATGTAATACCCATAAATATAAAGACAATTATAACCACACATAGGATAAACCCATAAAAATAAACACGTAAATAATAATGCAACATGTAAATTTATCAGACTATTGACACTTATCTTGGTAAGAATATCACCAACTTCATGCAGACCTTCCACGAACCTCCGAGCCTTAGACCACACTATTGATCACTCTCAGCAGTGGGTCACCCCTGACCTGGGACTAAAATCCACCCAGGTAAAGGGGTTTCTAACCAGTCTAATAGTTCATAGACAATAGGAAAGACTCTGTCACAAGTGCCAACTCAAACTAACAGCCTATAGTCCCTCATTCCCCACATACCTATCCCACCCCAGGAAGTGTGTCCCTTCTTTGCACAACAGTCCTTTGACTTCCCCATTTCTTTTTCGATCTTCAGCAACAAGCCAAACATAAAGTCTCAGAGCCCTGTAGCTACAGTTTATCACCTTCAGGAAATCAATTCCCCAGTAATTCTCTCACACATAGATAAATTTATCATGGGCCTGACAACCCGCCTCTTCAATATCCCACAAGCCTGACAACCCACTTCTTCAGTCCAACTCCTAAGCTAAAAAGGTACACAACCATGTATGACTATAGATACAGGTTTAGGTATAGTGATAGGAAGGTACAGAGGATAGATCAAAGAGTGTATGAAAAATCATGGAATGGATCTATGATGGAAGTAATCATGGATGAATGATTCAAAAATGAACTAAGTCCAAAACAATATGTATGCATGTCCCCAAATTGACACTTGTCATGTTGGGATCTACTTTGTCCCACTTGTCCCCAACTTTGGAACTTAGGATAAAATAAGTATCCATACTTTATGATTTAAGAAATATTAATATAATATTCCTTTTTGGCTTAAGCTCCCTAGCTTACCCCTTTTCCTTAAATTTTATCTCCCCCCTCTTTCCCCAACTAGTGGAATTTAGTCCCCCATATGCTTTTATGGTGGTCGGTCTGCGTGCAATGATGTATTTTATATTAATGACGAGACATATACAAAATAGGTTCACTGGCCTTTAACATCTATCCTAGCTGGCCTAATACCAACATAAGCCTCCTAGATTATAACAACTGGCTCACCAACCTATAAAACATAACATATACACGAAGGTTCCTTGGCCTCAAAATCGCATGCACTTAAGTTGTTGTGCACAGTATCCTGGAATATGCACACTTCATCATTTTACTGCGCAGTACATGCACACACTATGCTAGGAAAGGTGCATACAAAAATGATATCAAACAGATTACCAACTTAAGTACATTTGCATTTACATTTACAACTGGGTTCGGTCTATGGATATTACAATCCTCTCCCCTTATTTATGCATTTTCCTCAGTGCATTATGTACACATATACAACAAAATTTTCAAAAATCCTCAAAAAGATGTGGGTATTCTTCCTGCATTGCATCCTCATTCTCCCAAGTAGAATCCTCAAGACTGTACTAGGTCCATTGGACCTTTACAAGCCCTATGGATCAGTTCCAGATATATTTGATTTTACAGTCCAGAATGCGTACCTAATGCACTTGAAAATCACCTTCTCACTCCAAATGAATCACATTCCAATCAATAACATGATTAGCATTAGGTATATATTTCTTTAGAAATGATACATGGAATACATTATGAACAGACATATATGTAGGCAATGAAATCATAGAAGCCACTGGACCAATCCTCTTTAGGATTTCAAATGGACCACAATAGTGAGCTACCAACTTTGAACAATTTCCCAACTTCAAGGAAATTTTGTTGGCTTTCACTTTTAAGAATACATGGTCCCCAACTTTAAATTCCTTGTGAGTTTTTCCCTTATCAACATAGATTTTCTTTGTGTCTTGGGTAACCTTTAAATTTTGTTTTATTTTCAAATTTTTCTTCTCCATTTCCCTGAGTAAATCTAGCCCAACCACTGCTCTATATGTTGGGTTATCCTAACTTGCCACCGTGTTTCACTTTATGCCATAAAGTTCCTCAAATGGGATCATCTTTAGAGATGTTTGGTACCCATTGTTATAAGAATACTCTACTAAGTGTAGGTAGTCTTCCCATTTTTATGGTTTATCCATCAAATACATCCTCAACATATCCTCAATCACCTGATTCTGCCTCGTTGTTTGTCCATCTGATTCTGGATGATAAGTTGTAGTAAAGTTCATTTTTTTTCCGAATCTATTAAATAATCCTTTCCAAAAATTTGAAGAAAATTTTGTATCTCTGTCAAACATAATTGTCTTGGGTATTCCATGTAATCTAGCAATTTCTCTCATATAAACATCAACAATGTTGGATGCCTTGTGAGTGAGCTTAACTAGAATAAAATGGGCAACTTTAGTAAGCTTATCCACCACTACCATGATAGAGTCGTGTTTCTTGTTTGTTCTGTGAAGTTTGGTGATGAAATACATTGTTACAACTTCTCATTTCCACTCAGGAATGGGTAATGGTTGCAACAAACCATCTGGGTGTCTATGCTCATCTTTTACCTTTTGACATTCCAAACATTTGGCAATAAAATCAAGAACTTCTTTCTTCATCCCTCACCAATAATATTAGCTCTTGACAACTGCAATAGTTTTCTGATAACCTAGGTGCCCAGCATAAGGTACATTATGCATTTCTCTCAATATCAAATTTATCAATTCCTTGGAATTTGGTACATAAATTATTCCCCTGTACATGATATTTTCATCATTATCTAGCTTATATTCTTCAATTTTCTACTGCAAATTACCTCATTATAATTTTTCCACTAATTATTTGTATTGAAAATTTAATTTGGTAGCCTCTATAATTCTTTCTTTCAAATCTGATTGGAACATGATAATGGTTGTAGCATGCAATTCATGCACTCTTCTGCTAAGTGCATCAACCACAATGTTCTTTCTCCCCTTGATATGGTTTATATCAAAGTCACATTCACTGATAAATTCTAACCATCTTCTTTGCCTAGCAATTAGAGTTGGTTGATCAAATAAATATTTCAGACCATTATGGTCTATCTTCAGCTCAAACCTTTCCCCCATGAGGTAGTGTCTCCATTTCCTCAAGGCATACACTATTGTTGACAACTCCAAATCATGAGTGGCATAGTGTATTTCATGCTCTTTCAACTTCCTTAATTCATAACATATAACAAACCCATTTTGACTGAGGACTCCACCAAGTCATTCTTTGCATGCATCTGTGCATACAATGTAGTCTTGATTTGGGTCTGCAATCCTTAGTATTTGATCACCTGTTAATAATTGTTTCAAGTGTTGGAATCTCTTTTCACAATCCAATGTCCACTGAAACTTCACATCCTTATTTTGTAAGGAAGCGATTGGGTGTGCAATCTTTGAGAATCCTTCAATAAATCTCCTATAGTAGCCTGCAAGGCCCATGAATGATATGACCTCTGTCACATTCTTTGGTGTTGATCATTCTCCAATGGCTTCTATCTTCTCAGGATCCACTGCTATCCCATCCTCTGAAATGATATGTCCCAAAAATGAATTTTCTTAGGTAAAATGAGCACTTGATCGATTTGGCATACAACTGATGTTCCCTTAATACTTGAAACACCATCCTCAAATGATGCTCATTCTTTTCTTCTGACTTGGAATATACAAGGATTTCATCCAAAAATGCAATGACAAACTTGTCTAAATATTCTCGAAAAACACCATTCATTAAGCACATGAAAACAACTGGTGCATTTGACAACCCAAATGGAACCACTATGAACTCATAATGACCACACCTTGTCCTAATGGTGGTATTGCTGATATCTTACTCTTTAATCCTTACCTGATGGTATCAAGACCTGAGATCTATCTTTGAAAATATCTTTTCATCCTTCAATTGATCAAAGGGGTCATCAATCCTTGGTAGAAGGTACTTGTTCTTTACAGTCACTTTATTCAACTATCTGAAATCAATGCATAATTTTAATGTCCCATTTTTCTTGTTCACGAACAAGACCGGGGCACCCCAAGGTGACACACTTGGGCATATAAACCCCTTCTTCATAAGTTCTTCAAGCTGAATTTGCAACTCCTTTATCTATGGTGTACTCATTCTGTAAGGAGTCTTTGACACTGGAGATGCTCGAGGCATTAAATTTATAGATAAATCAATATCTCTCTTTCGGGGTAGCCCTGGTACCTCCTTGAACAGATATTTGAAATATTCAAAGGGTGCATGATCTTCCAATTTTGGCACCTTATTGTTAGGTGTGTAGTCCATATGAGTTTCAAATCTTTGAAAGGCTTTCATGTAGAATTTATTCACCTGCAATGCTGAAATTTATTTTATGGTTACTTCCCTAGGAATTCCCTGCACTTTCTTTAGGTTCCCTTCCTCATCCAAGAAAGTAAATTCCTTGTTATGACAGTCTATGATATCACGATGTTGGTCCAGCCAATCCATCCCAATTAGATAGTCATAGGAACCTAAAGGCAAGATGTTCAAATCTACCCTGGTGTTTAGTCCATTCATTTCCATAAGACATGAATTAACCATCTCATTAACTTTTCTTTTGGCTCCAGTAGCCAGCTGTACCAACTAAGATTTTCCATGCTTGCTTCTTGGAAAATGAAAAATTTCCACCATCTTAGGATCTATATTACTATGAATAGATCTAGAACCAATTAAAATATCAATGGTTTGGTTATTGATCATACCTTAGACTTCAATCATATGTGACTGATACTCTTCTTGTTTGTTGTCTAGTGCTGCATAGATCCTTGGTACATTTATTCCCATGTCCTCCACTGTTAGAGCTTGTTGTACATTTTGAACAGTCCTCAATTTTTCACCTCTTTGAGGACAATCTATAAACATATGATCTCCTTTACAACCCCAACATTGAATAGGTGGTTGCCTTGGCCTTTGAACCCCTATCTCAATCGTTCTGGGTTCTCTAGAAGTTGGTTTTCCCTGAGTATTATTTCTGAAGAATGGTGGCTTAGTTCCCTTCTTCCTCTGATCCATCTTGGATTTATTTTTGTCTTTCCAATATTTTTGGAAAGTTGGCATTGCTTTTTGCTGATCATATAGGCATTTTTCTCACCTTATGGTCTCCTCCAATGGCTTGGGATCATCATACTATATTTTTTCATTGATGAATGATGGAAATCCACTCAAATACCTATGAATCTTAAATGTCTCATCCTTGATGAAAGAGACATATTTCCACAGTTCCAAAAACCTTCTCTCATACTCATATATGGTCATACTCCCAAGTTTGAGTTCAAAGAAATCTTTCATTTTCTTGTCATAGTATCTCTTAGTCAAGTATTTATTTTCAAAATACTTCTTGAATTCTCTCCAGGTAACACTTTTCTCTTTAATGTGTTGCACCTACACAAGATGATACCACCACATGGATGTATTTCCCTTGAGTTGATATATGGAAATTCTTCCTTTTGCATGAGATGAATAATTATGCAATTAAAAATGATTTCTCATTCCCAACAGCCATATCTCTGCATCTTCACCCTTCTTGTGCTCACCATCAAATGTAGGAGGTTTCTTTTTGTTCATTTATCCTCGTAGCTCATCCTCCCGATACCTCTTATGTTTCCTGAAAGTGGTTGTACACGAGATTCTATGTGCCCTCTTACGGGAAAGATTCGGGGAGTGACGATGATTTCTTCTAACACTTGTTCTTTCTTTCTCATCAGGAGACCTGTGACTTCCTGATTTGCTTGAGCCACTCTCCTTATCCAATTTATTTTCTATTATGTTCAAGATCTGCATTAACTTCATGTTGAAGTCCTATTGTTTCTCCTTGGCTCTCATAATCCTTTCATTATCATATTTATGTCTTTCAACATCCTTCTGTAAATTTTTAATGGTCTCTACCATATTCATGTTTTCATCCCTTCCTTCTCCATGCCCATTGGAGTTTGTTCCTTCAATGCCAAATGTACATACATCCATCTGATATCATATTCTTGGTTGTAACTCCCCTGTGCATCTTCCATTCCTCGATACTCAGTGTTGATATTGATCTGATCTAGTTGTTAACTCTGAAAAATGTGCAACCAACAAAACTTTGTTAGGCTAATTGACTGAACAATTTCATGAAAAATATGAACCTTTTTGGTTCAATAATATATCTTAATTATTTCTTCGATTTCCTAGAAATTTGAATGCCCATATAAATTTTATTGGTGAATAATTATACTCTACTTTCCAAAACCTTTGCAACTTGTGGTCAATTCCGAGTCTCGAGTAGAAATTTATGTCGATTTGAAAATCTCTCATTAATTTTCTTATTCACTGTTCAACTTGGTGCAACTCTACACTGTAATTATGCATTTTTTCACCTAATCCATTGGATTTTTCATAGGATATACATTGGGATTCTTCATATACATATTATGGACAGTCTGTCCAAGTTTCACCTTTTTCTGGGTTCTGGGATGCTAGTTACAACCTACTGAAGTTCTAGGCCAATTCGTGTTTTTGGTCCGAAATGCTACAGGTACCTTCTCTTCCATATTAAACATTTTTAGCATGCCCAAAAAATTAATTCAGCTCTGGGAATATCTTCTATGGTTCAATATATTTCCATTGACTACTCATGTGCCTCAATCTAATTCTGGAGCAGAAAGTTATGGCTCTTTGAAGTTAGTTGTGTCTTAAAATTTACCCTCCACTGTTTGTGTTGTAACTTTCTTATAAAAAATCCATTTGATGAACGGTTTACACCATTATAAATATCTCTTTGAAATATTTTATTTGAGCTATAAATACATACTATACCTTGGAACACTTTGTTCTCGTGGTTTTTGAGTGGCAAAAAACGCTATTAAGGGCCTAAAAAATGTGCTGGAAAGAGATGACTTTCAAATGATATAAAATGTCGCGGAAATTCTCTGGTTTTCCATTGTTGTTTACCCTACAAACGACTTCACGTGCACAAATTTCAATCTGTACACCCATATTTAGCATGTGCAACAACACCACAAGGTAGACCATGCTCCAGGTAATAGGTACACCATGCGCACCATGCCAGATTTTAGTATGCCCCCACCGCGCACCAATACTCTGCGTGCACCATTAACTAAATTTTCTCTTGACAATATATACACACATTCTACGCACGCCAACAAAATTCCTTAGTGCTCTGCCATTACTGCGCACACCACGTGCACCATTATTATGTTTTTTCACACCGTGCACACCTTATTATGTGTACGCACACAGTGAAATGCTAAACTTAGCATGCACACCCGCACACCAACATTTTTTCGTGCGACACTAAAATTTAGTGTGCACACCCGAACACCAACATTTTTTTTCGTAGTGCCAAAATTTAGCACGTGCACTAGCACGCCAATATTTTTCCACGTGGTGCCAAAATTTGGCATGCGTACCAGCACACCAATATTTTTCCGCACGGCGCCAAAATTTAGCAGGTGCACTTGCACACCCACATTTTTCCACGCAACGCCAAATATTTGGTGCCCGCACCAGCACACCAACATTTTTATGTGTCTCAATTCCTTGTGAATTATGTTGCAGAAATTGTGGCTTTTTCTTAACTTTTTCCCAATTTTTACCATAGACATCACGAAACTATGAAATTTGTTCAATTTTTCCCCGAAAACACTAATTCAAACTTTGCAACAACAAATTGTTGCGGTTTGACATTTCTAGAATGAATTTTTCCCAAACTGAAGTCACGAATTGAGAATTTTAATTACTAATCTCGCTTCAACTATCATGGATTCACTGTAACTTCAAATTTGACCAATTCAAGGTCTGAATTTGCTAGAAAATATATTAAATCAAGAACATTTCACCACTTGGCCGCATTTCTCAATTTTCTCATGAATTTACCAACCAAAATTGGGGCCTTTTCCCAATTCCATGTCGTTGCTTCTAAATTTTACCATGGACGCTCTTAAACTCGAAATTTGGCCACTTTGAAATAAATCCTTTGTGAAATTTCGCTTCAAATCAACTTGCTTGGCCCATCCAGGCTCAGTGTTGAAAAATGAAGCTCTAATACCATATTATAACATATCTGGCCACCCATGCCGAGCCATGTTACTCCAGAGAATGATTTCACTCTCTAATACCATGTTTTAACATACCAAACATCCAACTGAGCTATGCCACATAAATTTTTTGAACTGCATGCAATTAAAACATGTACACACAAAACTCTTGCAAAACTTTATATATAAAACATAAACAGACAAATAAATTATGTAAATGTATTGATTCATACTAAAATAAAAGTAAACATACACATGCATCATATACATGCAATACCCATAAATATAAATAAAATTATAACCACACATAGGATAAACCCATAAAAATAAACACATAAATAATAGTGCAGCATCTAAATTTATCACATAGTTGAGACTTATCTTGGTTAGAATATCACCAACTATGTCCAAACCTTCCATGAACCTCCTAGCCTTAGATGACACTGCTCATCACTCTCAGCAGTGGGTCACCCTAGAGATGGGACTAAACTCCATCTGGGTAAAGGGATTCCTAACTAGGCTAATGGTTCATAAACAACAGGAAAGACTCTGTCATAGGTGCCAACTCAAACTACCAGCCTACAATCCCTCATTCTCCGCATGCCTGTCCCACCCCAGGAATTGTGCCCCTTCTTTGCTCAATAGTCCTTCATCTGCCCCACTTCTTTTCCGAGCTTCAACAATAGGCCAGTCATGAAGTCTCAAAGCCATGCAACTGCAGTTTAGAACCTTCAAGAAATCAGTTTCCCAACAATTCTCTCACCCACGGAGAAATTTTTCACGTTCCTGACAACCCGCTTCTTAATTCCATCTCCCAATCTAACCAGGTACACAAACAAGTATGTCTACATATACAGGTTTAGGTACAGTGATAGGAAGGCATGAAGGATAGCTCAAAGAGTGTATGAAAAATCATGGAATGGCTCAATGATGGAAGGAATGATGGATGAATGATCTTAAAATGAGTTAAGCTCAAAACAATATGTATGGATGTCCTCAACTTGACACTTGTCATGTTGGAAGCTACTTTGGTCCACTTCTCCCCAACTTCAGAAATTAGGATAAAATAATTATCCATACTTTATGATTTAAGAAATATTAATATAATATTCCTTTTTGGCTTAAGCTCCCTAACTTAGCCCTTTTCCTTAAATTTTATCCCCCACTTTCCCCAACTAGTGGAGTTGAGTCCCCCATACTCTTTTATTGTGGTTGGTCTATGCACAATGATGTATTTTATATTAATGATAAGACATATACAAAATAGGGGCACTAGCCTTTAAAATATAGTCTCTCTGGCCTAATATCAAAATAAGCCTCCTAACTTATAATAAGTAGCTCACCAGCCTATAAAACACAACATATACACAAAGGCTCTCTGGCCTCAAAATCACGCGCACTTAGGTTGTTGCGGGTGGTATCCTTGAATGTGCACACTTCATCATTTTACTGCACAGTACATGCGCGCACTATGCTATGAAAGGTGAATACAAAAATGATATCAAATAGCTCACTAGCTTAAGTACATTTAAATTTAGATTTACAACTGGGTTCGGCCCAGGGATATTACGCATTTCCTCTACAAGATCATGTTTGCACAAAAAGGGTGAAAGTGACTTTTTCAGGAAGCCCTAAATTTCATCTCGGAGATTGAATTGGGGCATGGGAATAATAATTGAAAATATTACTCAGAGAAGAATAACATCGAATTGTTATAATTTGGAGAGTGATGATATATTTCTTCATGAATTAAAAAGAAAAAGTACGTATAGCATTAATTGACATATTTCTATAATATGTATAATTCTAACAAAAATGGTTTCTTGCATATTTGGAAGGATTAGAGATTTAATTGGATCAATTCTAGTCTAGGATTGGATATCATATTCATGGAATAATGACAAAGCTTGTAGAAGTTAGTTGAGGCAACAAAGAAATACATGGAAAGTAATGAAAAGTGGATAAAGAACTCAAGAATAGTGGAACCAAATTATTAGACAACAACTACTTAATATGAATTAATTGCAAATACAAAATCAATAATCCTCACATAAGACATGAAGATACTAGGTGAATAATGTCAGTAATGGGTATAGAAAGGAAAAGTGTGTCTGCCTATCCTTGAAGGAAGAGAGGTGTAGATAGTTGCAAAGATTTGGTGTGAAATAACTAGTCTAATGGACAACTAGGAGTAATAATATTTGATTAAATAATGTTGTGGTAGTAGAGTGATGGAATGTTTAAGCTACTTCATTCCAGGGAACTGAAATGTTTCATAAAGGTAAAGATGGATATGACTACCCAGAAGGAGCTTCTACAAATTGAGTACATTGGTTGGATTGAGGGATGGCCAAGTCAAACATGGATGGAAAATATTCAAACTAGGGAACAATAGTCCATATTAGCATAATGAGAACACACAAGGAAACAAGGATCTGAAGGAATTTAAGGACAACTAGCTACAACATAAATAAATAAATAAATAAGTGAATTGAAATAGAAATCCACTAGAGTGCATGAGGCATACAATGAAGTTAAAATGCATATTCATTAGGAGGCATGCTGAGAATGATTTCTTGGTGCATATGGATTCATAATTGTGCATATGAACATGCTTGGATATGCATATAACATGCTATAGAACATATAGTAGTCTGTTATTATGAAATAATTATGTTATGGAAATTGAGTATGACTAATGATGGGTCATGTATTCAAGAAAAATGATATAGCATGGTTAATGATGTGGATGTTGTTGATACTTATGATTTCCATCTATGTGAAGACCCGTGAGGGTGGTAGGAATGGTGATCAAAATGATGAAGGGGGGAGTATGTGAGCTTCTACAAATACCAGTTGATCAGGTGGCATCAAGTAGGTTGACAACAACCATCTAGGTGTTGGGTCTTAGAAATGTCATATTCTCATCCACCTTTCCCTTCATTATTCTTCAAATTTCATCACCCCATTAACCTTTCACGACATCATTTCATAAATATACTTGGGTTTCACCTTATTATTTTCCAATTTATTCGTTTTAGTATTAAAAAGGAATTTGTGATTAAATGTTAGAAAATTGACATGTTTTCATATATATCTCAAAAATGTGTAAGCTTTGTAATGTGTAGGAATATGAGAAGGATTAATTCAAAAGGGCTTCCTGAATACTTCCTCCACCATTTCAAGATTTGAGGAGATAATTCAAGCCCATTCCAAGGAGAATATCATGAAGATTTGGTTGGAATATATTATCCAAGATATATGAGAGATATATGTGAGGATTTGAAGGGATTATATTTTGTAATAATGGGAAATAGGTTGAGAGAAAAGTGGATCTGTAATAATGAGATGGTTATCTTATCTTCAAGGCCCTCATGTATAAAAAAGAGTGCTCTCTCTTCATGAGGATTCGATTAGAGTAGTAATAAAGTAATTAGAATATGGAATTAAAGTAGTCATTAATGGTAGTCATAAGGATTCGAAAGAGAAAGGGATTCTTAGCTTTGATTCATGGTTTTGGTTTTCATGCTTTCATTATTCTTTTATGAAGATTGATTTGATTATTGTAATATAAGATTGCTTTATTTTTGAGAGATATCATATGTTTTTATGCCATTCAACTCTTCACATGTTGTATTTTCTTTTCCTTAATGTAGATCTCCATTCCTAGATTAATTGCCTTCACGCAATTTCCCATTCCTAGATTAATTTCATTTACGCAATTCAATTTCAATAGTGTGTTAGATTAATGATTCTATTTCAGTCGTGTGTTAGATTAATGATTCAATTTCAGTCATAGCTTAAACATTAGATTATATTAGTTCCGCTTCAATCTTACATATAATTTGTGTGTGCTTCGTCAGTTTACGAACCCCAGGTTGACAAATTAGATAGTTGGGCAAGTACTACAACTCAATTAATACAACATTAGTTCGATCCAATATAGCGACTGTCATTCCCTTATCATGATTGTTGTTCCTTTTGTAAGTAGTGTTGTTCATTTGAATGAAACAATTGTTGTTCCTTTTGTTACAATTGTTGACCCTTTGCAGGGGTTGCATCTCTGGAGGAAGGGTATTGAAAACAGAATGTAATAACCTACGTAGGCGACAAGTAAAACACATGTGCTAGTGCCTACCTTTGGATGATGCATAGAGGTTATATTTTAGGACATATTTAGAGACCAACATTTTGGCACCGTTGTCGGGGAAGCACGATGGATTGAGGTATTAGTTTCTTTTTCATTTCAATTCATGCAAGTGTGATCTAGTGTTAAGAACCAAACATCAATATAGCATAGAAAAACCTCAGGAAAAGTACTCAACACCTTGAAAAAGAGATAATTTCAGATAATAATCCTCTTCGAGGGGGCAACCTCCTTTTACCCCACTTAAATGTTCAAGTACAAGATGA
>ML797502.1:142083-172091 GCA_009831015.1 Picea engelmannii
TGGAGGCTTATTTGGTGTAGGAGGTCCCTTTTTGGGTGGCATGTTGGCCAAATATCACTTTTGAGTCTTGATTTTGAGGTGGTTCTGCTAGACAATATTTATTATGTTATGTCTCCCAAGTTTCGGACCTTCTGGGTATGAAACTTTCCTTTAGATAGTTCTCTAATATTTCTTCTCTTCAATGCCACAGGTCTGATCAAAATTGGATGTGCCAAGTGGAATTTACAGTAACTTCCTCACAACTTGCCGATTTTTGGACTTTCCAGGAGATCTCACTTGTATAGAATGCCCCGCACAAAGTAATTGATATACAATTCTGCAACTAGCATCCAAAATACTACAGACTGTCCACAATCCAATGCAACCAGTCCCACCCAATTTGGATACTCTAGGAAGAATTTATGATTGTTTTACCTGGAACACCTTCTTGAGACTAGCCAATAGGACTAGTCAGATACCCTATCTTACACAAGGTGTATATACAAATTTATGATGACCCAGAAGCTGAACTTTTTACCACAGATAAAAAACTAATTTCTGTGAATGGTATCCAAAGGGCAGGGCCTGAAACATTATAGAAAAGTTTTTATAGTGAAAATTCCTCAATGACTCATTTCAGGATGATTCCATAAACCTATATTGGACAGGCTCTATGTCCGAAATTATAAGGCCTCAGGAGCTGAATTTTTAACCCAACGTACCTTGATCCGTCTACTAAAAACCCGTTAAGCGGTTCCTTCTGAAACGTTGTAGAAACAAAGTTATAGCGAAAATTCCACATTGTCACAGATGTAGCAGCGAAACCCCAAGACCTTGAGCTCCGATACCATATGTTAAGAACCAAACATCAATATAGCATACAAAAACCTCTAGAAAAGTACTCAACGCCTTGAAAAAGAGATAATATCGGATAATAATCCTCTTCAAGGGGGAAACCTCCTTTTACCCCACTTAAAAGTTCAAGTACAAGATGATTCAAAATGAAAATGTCTCCTTGGTATATATAGGAGACTAGGAGGTATAATTACAAATATTGGCCTAAAGCCGACATAATTAAAATAACATTACTAATATAAATTACAACTAATGGCCTAAGCCGACATAAATAAAATAGCATTACTAATCTAATATGTCCCAATTAAGGGGTAATGAGCCAATATTAGGGCTTAACATCTTCTTCATCTATGATTCTTCCTTTTGGCTGGCCCCACCTGTTGAAAATAACCTCATCATAGGTCTTGACATTTTGATGTACATCCTTTTCTCACTAGAACTTGGTGGTGTACTCACATGGTAGTCTCATGGTATGGAAGTTCTCTTTCATGGTTTTCTAGGGTTCATTCCTCCTAAATATTTCCTCTCCAAAGTCGTAGGAAAGCGAGACGTCTACTTCCACCTTGTCTTTTTTGGTGGATCCTTAGCCCTAACTAGAGGGTGACCTGTTGTTGAGACTAAAAGAACAACAATGTATATGTTTGGGAGGAATGCCCTTGGTATACAACCAGTTGGTGAATGTTTACTTGCAAAGATAAGTGTTATATGTGTTCTTTGTAGAATTTTTTTTTGTTGTGTATTTAATTAACTCTAAGATGTATTTTTGTGTACCTATCTGCTGGTTTACTTAGAATTGAGGTGGTCCGGAGTGGTTCCATGCTGCAGATAATATTTAGAATTATTGTAACATGATCCTTAAATTGCTAGAACATTTTGAACTTGCTAAGTATACATTATTGGTTCATATTCCAACCATCCTCCTCTTGTTCTTCAATGTCAACTCCTTATGTCACTCATTAAAACAAGCCTTGAGCTTTCACAATGTTGGTTGGTTTGAATTCTAGGTCATATTCTTGTATATATGTCATCCAATTCTTTCGTCTTTCACTGAATTCCCTTCAAACAAACATGGATCTTACTTATGGGTATGGGACAATGAATTTAGTGTGACTTTTAGGATATAAGGTCTAAACTTCATGATTTCTTTATGGACAACAAAAGTTTGCTTGGTTCAGAAAATGTGTGAAAAGGAATGGCATGATAGACATAGTAAACAAGATAAGTTATAGATGGGAGACCTATTTTTTTCTATAACAACAAATTCTTGCAGCACCCTGGAAGGTTCAAAATGCACTAGTTGTGTCCCTATGTGATAATATTTGTGACAAAGGCAGGTGTTGTTCAATTGGAGAAATTGAATGGGAAATCATGAAAGTAATGGTCAATGGAAGTCATATAGAACTATATAGGGACAATTGTCCTTCCACACACTAGAATGAGTCCATAGTACGTGTAGTATAGTATCTCTATTATACTAGAAAAAACATTCTTGATGTAAGAAACAATAATTATTTTAAGATACAAGAGGCTTGAAGTTATGAATTATTCATTGTTCAAATGAGTCAAATTAGCATAAAAAGAGATGAGCAAGAAAATGCCATGGAAAATAAGAAAGAAAGATGAAGGCGTACAAGAAGGATAATTGAATTGCATGTAGGAAGGTGAACTAAATTGTGGGAAGAAAGGAGAATTGAATTGCATATAAAAAGAGATAGGATAAATACCTGCATCGATGATGGGAAAGGAATTAAAGATAAAAAATGATGACGAGACATTGGAAACACATCATCATAAATGAAATGAAACGACAATATTTTGACATGAGAGAAAATATAGACCACGATCCACTAGAAAATACAAAATTAATGCAGAATATGGACAAGAATTGAATGTGAAAAAAATTGGATTGGACTGTGAATTTTTGTGTGAAGAGGAATGAAACAACTTGAAACATCCCATGAAAGAAGATGAGGGGCGACAATAAAGGGTCATAGTTGTTTGGACACTAAAATAGAACATAGATCCAAGTAAGTTGCGAACAAATATGAATTGCAGAGATCCATACCACCACCAGAGGCAGGATCATATGCATCATAGATGAATAAGACATGCACTAAGAAGGCATCAATACCTGTACAGGAAGAAACCCCTAGAGAATAAGCATCAGATCTAAGACTAAGAAAATTTCCAAGGGTATATGTGCCACCCAGGAAGCCAACAACAAATCTAGTTAGACTACCCAAGGAGTAAAACTATGACCTCGTTGCATCGATGATTCCACCTGGGGTCAGTATTTAGGGAGACATGTTGGGAACAGTAGGAAGTTTGTGATTTCATACCATGATCTTACAGATTTGAAGAAATTTCCATAGTTAGCACCACAAAAATATCTGTGCACACAACTCAACCTATAGTCACGTTACTTATAATTGAGACGCAAGAGTGGGAAACATGATTGCAACGAACATGCATATTGAACCTGTTAGAGATCCCACACTTTGGCAGAAGTGCAGAAATCATTATCTCCATCAAGTTAGAATTGATTTGCATCCATTGAGGTTTCTTCTAGCTGGAAAGGATATTCTTGATCGACACTGAGCTTATCGAACATATTAAAGGATTGTGATTAGTAGGGGAATACCCACTACCTTTCTTCATGGATAATAATCAAGAGAAATAATTAACAGAAAGGATGAAGGATACATATGACACACACAAAGGATCACACATATTAGATGTCATGAGAATTATCGATGATACCGTCAGATTTATGATGCAAGTTTTAGCTTGCATGTTACTCAGGAAATGTCGCAGATACTAGTTTCCCTCATGAGTAATAGAAGCAACCGAAAAGAGCATAGCAAGAGTGAAGATGATTTGGGCGATATTTTTGGTGAACCAGTTTTTAACTAACTACAAGGAAGCATAGGATAAATGTACTAAATTCCACTATGCATGGTTACTGATTTTGATTTCATTGGTTTCTTGGAGAGAGTTGAAAGAAAATTAGTTTTGGGAAGCTACACATGAACCATGCCCAGAAGCAAGGTATGGTTTGGGGAAGATATCTCAAGTTCATATCTTTCTTCATTTTTTTTAGTTTCCTCTCTTGTAGCTTCTTTGTCTGTGATTCTTCCTTTTTGCTGGCCCCATCTATTGAAAATGACCTCGTCATAGGTCTTGACATTTTGATGTACATCCTCTTATCCCCAGAAATTGGTGGTGTACTCATATGGGAGTCTCATTCTATGGAAGTTCTCTTTCATGGTTTTCTAGGGTTCATTCCTCCTAAATCTTTCCTCTCCAAAGTTGTAGGAAAGCAATATGTCTACTTCCACCTTGGCTTGTTTGGTGTTTTCAAAGAAATAGTTGCCAATATAAAGAGGTAGTGGAGGAAAATTTGATTTCTTTAATATTTATAACATCCCTCTGACCCCTTGTATGATAGTTTGATATGCCACTTCTTGGAGCACAATATTTCAAGGGACAAACTGAGAAAGTAGATGGCATGGTTTGATTGCACCGTATATCCATATATATGTGTCATTTTCCATTAAATACTAGTCCCCAATCCTTCTTATTATTGATATTTTCTTGTCTATCATACAAGGTGGGGAGGTGCAAAAAATAAACTTGTACAATGGGGAAAGGAAGTGTTCAGATATTCTTTGATAATTTTTTTAATATTTGTGCTCCCAAAGCACCTTGCAGTAGATGTGGATAGCGACATCACTGGGAAGCCAACTACATCCCATGTTTGGGTACTTGTGAGTGGTTCACATGATGTTTAGAATATTTGAAGACATATGGAAACTGGGGAAACTTCCTAGTTGTGCTTGTGTAACTATGGAAATAACATCTTTGCGATTCTCAAAGAATATGTCTTCCCAGTTGAATAAGGCTCGTACATCTGCACAAAAATAAATTAGGGGCATGTATGATAAGGGAAATTGGCTTGCATATGGTTCCCCTCACAACCTGCACATTATGGCTACCATATATTGGTAGGGTCTCCTTAAATTGGTTGTGGGGTATATACTCTTGGGATGATATTTGAACTTCTTCTCTACTTTATACCATGTGGGGAATAAATATTTCGATGTGAGATCCAACTTGCTGAGGAGTTTACCATTTATCCTTTTATTCCTAGCTTCAATGTGGTAACACTTAGCTAAATAATCGAGCCTGAATGAAGCTATAGGTTCTTTTCTTTCATTAAATATATATCAAATATCTATGTCTATGTTTTTCAAAATCTAGGAAATGGCGTATACACAAAGGAAAACTATTGGATGTCTTTCCACTTTGAAAATTCCTAATTTTTTTTATGTTCCTTAGCACTTGGAGCTTGTCTAGTTCCTCTTCTTCCATCAAGAATTTTGATTTCTTAAACATATAATATGCTTATCCTCATTTTAAATTTTCCCTATCATTGTCTAGAAGTCTCTACGTATCGTCGTATATGGTCCTGACCCTTTCCGCCTCTATTGTCTGTTGGGAGCTTCCATATGGCTCAACCCCTATTAGTTTCATCATCGTCTTCTTTCATGGTGACATGTATGAATCTACAGATAGGATAAATTTAGAACATGTTATTTGGAAACTGTCAAATAATAGGACAATTATAGAGTGGAACCATCATAGGAAGCTACCCAGATATCAAATGTCCACATGGAGAACACCTTCTCATTATAGATAAATGGATAAGGCACTATAGGATTTTCCTTTTCCTTCTCGCTATGACTGATAAAGATATCGATGTCATTCAATAGCCATTTTTCCTCCCTCTAGGTTAAATTATCTATATATCTAGGTACGATGGCAAAGAAGGAAGGTCAACTAATTCAGTTTTCCCTGTGAACTACCATCCAGTAGGGAGGGACGATAAAACTGCTTGAGTGACCGGCCTTACGACATGATCGATGTCAAGTTAGTAGTAAATAATGCTCAAGGAAATTATGGGGTGAAAATATTGGGTATCAACTTGGAAAAGAAAAATCGAAGCATAGTAAAATAACTTCCTTAATGAATATCAGAGGAGTTAGTAACAACTCCTTCGAGCATATCGGAGGAGTTAGTAACAAATCCTTCGAGAAAATCATAGGATTTGTTAGTAATATATCTAATATGTATTCATAAGTGTTATTCAAATTTCATATAGGAGTTTGGAGCACTTATTGGGAAACCCTCCGAACAAAATCATATCAGAGGAGTTAAAACTAACTCCTCTGATATGATTGGAGGAGTTGTTTCCATTTACTCTGAAAGTGTGTGGAAGAGTTGATGTCAATTCATCCGAGCACATTGGAGAATTTAGGAGTAACTTCTTTGATATGCTTGGAGAGTTACTATAAAGGTTTTCGGATTAGGATTTTTCATGAACACAGAGAACTATGGGGAGCACTACGACCAACCTAAAGGACTAGGAGGGAACATTTAGGGCTCAGTTAGGTCAAGCCTTCATTCCTTGGATGTTTTTGGGGTTTTAAATTTCTAAGTGTCAAGATAGGTATAAGTCTATCATATAATAGGGAAGGGGAAAAGGTTGATTGTTTGTATATCCCACATCCAAGAGTAGATTCAAAATGATCACAAGGATGGCTGAAAATGGAGAGGTAGCATCATGGCCGAGTGAGGAAGAACATGAAAGAGAGGGATATAGATCTAGGGAAAGGGGTAGGAAAAATGTAAACAAAGAACTAACCCTAGATTTAATGAAAAATCAGAGAGGGAGGTAACCTTACTGACCTATGCTGCCACATGTTTGATATGAATAGGATATTTTTTATCAACGTTCAACTCGATACTTTTATCCTTGGATTTTTCTCGTTTGATTGCAAATACTTAACCCAAAACTCATTCTATTTTATATAACCTCAAGGTTAATTAATGGCATTTAATGTGGTATTTGGGTAGGTTATGTTGGAGGAGTTAAGAGAAACTTGGTCGATCCATGTGTAAGAGTTAAAGGTAACTCCTCAATTCTCATGATAGCAATGTGTATTGCAACAAATGAAAGGAATCCTCCAAACATGCTCAGATGAGTTTGAAGTAACTCCTATGAATAGTTCTGAGGAGTTTGAAGTAACGCCTTTGAATAGTTCATAGGAGTTTGAAGTAACTCCTTAGAACAGTTCAGAGGAGTTTGAAGTAACCCATTTGAAATTTTCAAAGGAGTTGAAAGTAACTTTGTCAATCAAAATTTAGATTGCAACATTAAGTTCTTGTTCATTTTCCAAGTGAAACATGAATTACCAAAAGAGTCTTTTAAACGAATAAGGGACTTATGAGGCTTTCTCTTGGGCTCAAAAGTAANTTCAATATATATATATATATATATATATATATATATATATATATATATATATATATAGGGTTGTAGTGCTTGTCACAACAAATGGAGACACACTAGGTGAATCCTTGGATCTCTGCAAGATGATGTCCATGTATAAAGTTTTAGGAAGATTTCTCCACTACACAAAACCATAAGGGATAAGAGATAGGTCCCATAAATTTCATATTGAAAAGACTAAGTTGATTCAAAGAGGGGTGAGACCTGGTCAAAATTTAACAGATTGCTTTCAAATTTATATCCAAATATCATTGTAAATGGATAAAATGAATATGTAGGTAGTAAAATAGGAACGAAACATAAATAATGTTGAGAATACAAGTGATAATGAATTTCTCTAGTGTTTATCCATTTCCAACAGACGTCCATAGCCCTAACGGAGTCACCCCAGTGTCACAAGCCTTGATTCACTATCAATGAGTGTCCATAACCCTGATGAAGATAGTTGCATGTCCCATGTGATCTGGAAATCCTTTCCCCAAGACTTTACCTTTTATAGTATTTTACTCTCTTTGATTTAGGGATATAGGTGGATGGGGGTATTCCAGTGAACATTTAAAGGAACTAGGGATGAAACCTGTGATGGAGAGATATACTAACTCGATTATAGATGAGAAAACTTGCTAAGTTGTGATTCCTAACCTACTTTAAACATTTCATCCATACCATTTATTTTAGATCATATTAACATATAAATATGTTGTTTAGTGTAGTCTCTTGGCTCTCTATTTTCCAAGTGTCTCTTCATATTGACAAGCTATGTTCCTCCACCAGATCTTGACTTGTGATAGTACGTAAAGGGCTTGCATGTCTAGGGAGAGAAGTAGAATCGACATCATATCACATAGACGTTTAGGCTTCCTACATAAGATGTGATAATTTTAAGCATGTGACTTCTTTTAGGTTGCGAGAACTCCAAAATGAAAAGGGAAGTAATAAATAAGAACAAAAGAAAAAAATCTAGTAATCAAACAGATAAGGAAAAACCAAACTAACTAAAGAAACAAAATCAAATGCAAAAAAAAAACAAAGTATATTTATCTACAAGTGACTAGTATCCTCAATGGATAACTGAAATAATGTTTTAGGACTTGGCCATCTACAGGGTGAGATTCTCCTTCTCCCTGAAGGTTTTGTAATCGAAAAGTTCCTTGTTGAACCTTTTCTTTGATAAGGTAGGGGCCAAGCCAAAGCTATTGAAATTTTGAATGTTTCCCTTTATCTTCAAGTGGCTTGTCCCATTTTAGGACTAAGGCCCCAACTTGGAACTCTTTCTCACCTGCATATTTCTCATCAAACCAATGTTTTACTATTTTTTGATGAGAATAATACTTGGGTTTGGTTTTGTCACATATTTCCTCAAGGTTCAACAAGGTATTGATATGGCTTTGGATGAGAAGGCATTCTCTTCCTTGAGACTATTGTGTAAATTGGAGGGAAGGTAGGTAAATATTCGAGGGCAACATGGATTCGTTTCCATATACAAGAAAGTAAGGTGAGGTTCCGATGGACTCTTTGGGAGTGACACGATTTCCCTAGAGAGCATTTTGTAATGCATTGTGCCAGTTTATCTGGTGATCAACCACAATTATTTTAAGAATACGTATGATATTTTTGTTTGTGGATTCTACCAAGCCATTTCCTTGGGGACAGTAATTGGATGAATAATTTAAAATAATCTCCTTTTCTAATGCATAAACAAATAATTTCAAATATGAGAAGTAAGTAGCATTATCAAACACTACAGAATTAAGAATGCCAAAGGTCATGATAATGTGTTGCTCAATAAAATGTATTACTAAAGGTATTGCTTCAATACAATGTGTTAAATAATTAGTTGCAGTCATAATATACCTATGTTGTTTGTATGAATGAGGATATTTCTCACTAAGTATATCTAGGCCCCACTACTCAAAGGGTTCATCCACTACTATAGGTTGGAGAGGAAGAGAAACTTTGCATTCCCTCGTGGATTTTTGACATGCTTCATAGATTCTTGAGTAAGCGTGAGAATCCTTGAATAGGGTGGGCCAGTAGTATCCCACTCTTATCACAATGTGAGTTGTCATGTCTCCTGAGAAATGACAACCAACTAGTCCATCCTGCATATATTTTAGGACCTTATCAATGTCTTGTCTTTCAAGGCATCTGATTAACACTCTGTCATAATTATTTTTTAACAAGATGCCATGTAATAATTGATACTAGAAATATTTCAGCTGCAACGCTCTTTTTTACTTAGAATTGAGGTGGTCCGGAGTGGTGCCATGCTGCAGATAATATTTAGGATCATTGTAACATGATCCTTCAATCGCTGGAATATATGGAACCTGCTAAGTATACACTATTGGTTCATATTCCAACCATCCTCCTCTTATTCTTCAATTTCAACTCCTTATGTCACTCATTAAAACAAGACTTGATCTTTCACGATGTTGGTTGGTTTGAATTCTAGGTCATATTCTTGTATATATGTCATCGAATTCCCTCTTCTTTCACCCAATTCCCTTGAAACGAACATGGATCTTACTTATGGGTATCAGACAATCAATTTAGTGGGATTTTTTAGGATATAAGGTCTAACTTCTTGATTTCTTTATGGACAACAAAATATTTCTTGGTTCATAAAGTTTGTGAAAGGGAATGGCATGATAGACATAGTAAACAAGATAAGTTATATATGGGAGACCTAGTTTTTTTCTATAACAACAAATTCTTGAAGCACCCTGGAAAGTTCCAAATGCACTAGTTGTGTCCGTATGTGATAAGATTTGTGATAGAGGAAGGTGTTGTTCAGTTGGAGAAATTGAATGGGAAATCATGAAAGGAATGGTCAATGTAAGTCATATGAAACTGTATAGGGACAATTGTCCTTCCACACACTAGCCTGAGTGCATATTATGTGTACTATAGTATCTGTATTATACTAGAAAAAGCATTCTTGAGGTAAGCAACAATAATTATTTTAATATACAAGAGGCTTGAAGTTATGAATTATTCATTGTTAAAATGAGTCAAATTAGCATAAAAAGAGATGAGAAAGAAAATTTCATGGAAAAGAAGAAAGAAATATGAAGGCATACAAGAAGGAGAATTGAATTGCACGTAGGAAGGTGAACTAGATTGTGGGAAGAAAGGAGAATTGAATTGCACATAAAAAGAGATAGAATAAAGACCTGCGTCGATGATTGGAAAGGAATTAAAGATAAAAATATGACAATGAGATGGTGGAAACACGTCATCATAAATGAAATGAAAGGACGATATTTTGACATGAAAGAAAATATAGACCACGATCCGCTAGAAAATACAAAATTAATGAAGAATATGGACAAGAATTGAATGTGAAAAAAATCAGATTGGACTGTGAATTTTTGTGTGAAGAGGAATGAAACAACTCGGAACATCCTATGAAAGAAGACAAGGGGCGACGATAAAGGGTCATAGTTGTTTGGACATTAAAATAGAACATAGATCCAAGTGAGTTACAAATAGATATGAATTGCAGAGAGCCATGACACCACTAGAGGTAGGAGCATATGCATCATAGATGAATAAACCATGCACTAAGAAGGTATCAATACCTATACAGGAAGAAAACCCTAGAGAATAAGCATCAGATCCAAGACTAGGAAACTTTCTAAGGGTATATGTGCCACCAAAGAAGCCAACAACAAAGCCAGTTAGACTACCCAAGGAGTAGAATTATGACCTCGTTGCATCGGTGATTCCACCTGGGGTCAGTATTGAGGGAGACATGTTGGGAACAGTAGGAACTTTTTGATTTCATACCATGATCTTACAGATTTGAAGAGATTTCCATAGCTATCACCACAAAACTATCTATGCACACGACTCATCCTAGAGTCACTCGTACTCACAATTGAGCCACAAAAGTAGGAAACATGATTGCAACAAACATGCATATTGAACCTGTTAGAGATCCCACTCTTTTGCAGAAGCGCATAAATCAATATCTCCATCAAGTTATAATTGATTTGCATCCATTGAGGTTTCTTCTGGTTGGAAAGGCTAGTCTTGATCAACACCAAGCTTATCACGTAGATTAAAGGATTGTGATCAGTAGGGGAATACCCACTACCTTTCTTCATGGATAATACTCAATAGAAAGAATTAACAGAAAGGATGAAGGACAAATATGACACACACAAAGGATCATGCATATTAGACGTCATGAGAATTATCGATGACACCGCCAAATTTATGATGCAAATTGCAGCTTGCATGTTACTCAAGAAATTTCACAGATACCAGTTTCCCTCATGAGTAATAGAAGAAAAAAAAAAAGGAGCATAGAAGGAGTGCAAATTATTTGGGTGATATTTATGGTGAACCAGTTTTTAACTAATTACAAGGAAGCATAGGATAAAGGTACTAAATTCCACTATGCATGGTTACTGATTTTGATTTCATTGGTTTCTTGGAGAGAGATGAAAGAAAATTAGTTTCAGGAAGGTACACATGAACCATGCCTAGAAGCAAGGTATGTTTCTTTGTGGCATACCCCACACAAGAATAAGAAAATGGACAACAATGTCATTTTCTACATTTATAAGGAGACAATCCAGTAATGTATTAAGGACACACCGCAAATCCTACCTCAGACAATTGAATCATACAAATAAATAATGTGATTCAAAGTATGTCTAGACCACATGTACATCCAAGAAAAAAGGGACCTAGATCAACAATGGTTTTCGAGGAACTACAAACTGAAAAAATAGGATGTCAGTTTGATTGTAAATGATTGAGAATCATAGTGGAAAACCCTAGTGCAAGAAAACACGCAGAAGCAGATGAAACACTAAGAGAAGGATCAAGAAGAAGAAGAAGAATATGAAGAACAAGGGAATGGTGCAGGTGACACTCGGGAAACAACATTGCACATTGGAGAGAAGAGAAAAGAACATCCTCAGTGATTAACACATAAACACAAGAAGAGGAAAGACTAAAAGGAAGTGGCTACCCATACCTTAACTGAAGATGAATTGGATAAAACTAGAGATCAGGTGAAATAATTTACTGAAGAAGCAATTCAATGAGCTACACATAAACGAGAGGAAATGTACAAGAATGTGCAGCTGCAGATAGCTACACTATGAATAACGAATGAAGACATATCAACCATCATTAACATTAGCATAACATCGAATCATGAAGATATCATCAGGGACCATAGAGTTCCCCATGATAAAAATGCAGGAGTGCACACAAGCATTAAGTCATATTTAGTTAGTGTTGTCATAGTTACCATTGAACATGATACATAACTTGCATAAGAGTGTCACACAAGAGAACCAATTATGCACAAAATCGACTTCTATGGAGTTGGTCAAAGTGATTGAAGAAAAGGAAGAACTACACGCAGAGTATATCAAACTTATGCTACAATGGGATGAGGTTGCATAGGAAAAGAAAAGGTTGAAATAGGCAGGGAAATAGGTATAAAACATCATCCCAGAGGTATGAATGGAAGTACATACTCCCTTGGAATATAAAGTGACAAATAAATCGAATTCATTCATGGATCCACGTAAATATATGCAATTTGGAAACTCGCACAACATCGGGTACCCTACGAGAAGAAAGGGAGAAACAAGAGAAGACAACCATGATGACCTTGGAGAGTATTAGGATTTTAAATGAGGAATGCACAAATTTATATGAAGAGATTACACAAGTGTGGACTCAATTGATGGATGATGCAAATTCACAAGAAGTAGAATAGAGGTTACAAACTATGCAGGAGAAGGATCAAAAGTTCAAAGAAATAATGAACACTCTGTCAACAACACAATGAATGGCTAAAATAGTTGAAAACATGTACCTACACCATAAGATAAACCATATAAGAGTTGAACAAAAAAATCTCACATAAAATCTTGAGTTGTTGCAGGAGGAATAATTTTTAGTAATAGAAGAACTTGTGGTTGTACAAGTCATAGTAAATAAAGTAGTGCAAGATAGTGTAGAGAAACAAAATACCCCCATTGCTATCGAGATAGAAGAGAGGATTTTTTCAAAAGAATCACAAGTAAAGGAGAGGATCACAAATGTGAAGGAAATTTTTCATAAGTTCATTCTGATGTGCCAAGAAGTGCACTAGAAGGATTGAGTGGCTTAGGAGGAGCCACATGTGAGTGTGGTGTCCTATTGTGACAATATTTTGGGGACCGGTTTTGGGAATTGCACAAGATCAAACCATGCGAATAGAGTGACAAGTAGTCTAGGGATCAATGTGTGCAAAAGGAGGAAATAGAGCTGGCACACTTTCTCATGCAAGGATCAGTTCACACAAAAGAAGGAGGATCATTGGAAGTTGTTAGGCATTTTGGTCCAATGATATGGGATAATCCCAAGTGTAATTGTATAAATATGTAATGGTTTTGGGATATATAGGGGGGAATGGAAAGATAGAGGGATATGAAGACAAATAGTGAATCATAGAATAAGAGAACGACAAGGGAATTTTGTATGAGACATAATGTATGAGCTCAATCTACACATTTTGTAATGGATCTTATGAATAATATAATAAGAAACCAACCATTGTGGATGTAGCCCATATTGGTTGAACCACGTTAATCATGTTGTCTATGTGTTATGATTTGTTTGATGTTATTTTTATTGTGTGCATATGATATATGTTTTGTTACTATGAATATGTTACATGTTACTATGTTTCTCTGCACATGATATAAGGAATCCTGAAAAAATGCTAGGTAGAATGGTTATAAGGACTGCCACCCATCCCTCCATCATTGCGGAAAAGTGGTTCCTACAGTTCCCATAGATACCTCAAGTGAGAGTTGACCTTCTTAAGGCTAATGTCCAAAGGGATCATATCTGATGGTTTTGTTGGAAAATTCACGTTGAACCCTCGTTCTTTGCACTATGCGTCAACAAAGAGGAAGAAGAAGATGGAGTATTGAGGATAGAATATTTTAAAACATTTCTAGAGAAAGACAAAGAAATACTAGAGGATGAAGAATGTGAAAACAAATAGAAAGAAGAATAAATATCGAGGAAGGTTTAGGAAGCCAAAATGAAATATCAACAATGAAAGAAGATCGAGGCCGAGAAATGATAGCTTAACCTAGATGAAAACAATGGAAACTAAACAACTTGTGAAGGAAATGGTGAGGAAGGATCAATTGATACAGAGCTTATGAAAAAACAAGAAACATGCACAACCCAAGAAGAGGAAGAAAGAAAAAAATAAAGAAGATGACGAGAAAATAAATGCTTCCAAATCCTAGGAGAAAGGTCTTGAGAAATATAACATAGTTGTGAACATAAAACCTACCAAAATAATACTCAATATTCCTCTAGAAGATTGCACTCCTCTGGAAGCCATCCCAAACATTATTTTAGTCACATCTACAGGTCTTGGGATTGAAGGTGCAGTCGTAGTTACAAGTGATTATTACTATAGCCACAAAATTAAGGCCATTGAAAAGAGGACAACCAAGAGGAAGAGAGAAGGATTTGATTCTATCCATGGGACAATTGAATTTGTTATCAAGTGGATAGAAATACCATACCCCAAATTCAATGCACTCCAAGTAGCCTCAACACTCAATGTTTTTGTTGGTGCTAATTCTATGTCGGTATATGAAGTAACAACAACCCTAGACACAACAAAAGAAAGAATAGTGGATCTTGAACTTCCATTGATACAATCAAGGAAGATGTGGCCAGTGAAATTAGGAAAGAAGCATAATAGTAGAATAGTCACATAGAGAAGAACTAGAAAAACAATTGAGCCTTAAATAAAGGGACTTGATAACGGATTTTGAGAAAAGGATCAATCTAAACCAAAAGATGCACCAGGAAGAAACATAAAAAATTAAAGTTGTGGATGATCAATAAGTTTCAAGGATCAAGGGGGGACAGTTAGAAATTAGTGGATATAATGAAATGATAGAAGAACAAGTCAAAATATTGCAGCAACAAAACCATTTTTTGGAAAAGGAGGTAGAAAAAAACAAGACAAAATAGTAACCTTAGAAGAAATCAGAGAAGAGGCCATCAGAGAAAATAAAACACTGAGAATTATGAAAAACAAATATTTGTCTTACTACACAACCTCCAAAAGAATTGGTCAGAACACATGAAAGTAGTTCAACAAATGAATGCCATGAATGAAAAATATCAGAAGGTTCAAAACACATATGACCATATCCTTCAGTGGAAGGATGTTTGTGATAACACTCCTAGCAGCCTAGCGATGTATGTAGATAAGCAGAAGATCAAAGATCGAATTTTACTCGAAACATGGAAATACATTCACAATAACATGGATAATACTCAGATGAAGGTGGATTGAGCTTGCAGGAATCTATGGAGATCAACTGAGGAGCTACTAGAATAGTTCAGGATAGAAAACAAAGAAAAGATGGGAAGATCAGATTCGACAGACATAATGATAGAATATTTTGAGACCATAAGGAATATGAGAATGAAGGATATGGAAGCCACAAAATAAATTGATCAAGGAATGATCAATAAGATAATAGTAAAGTTGAATTATATTATCCTATTAATTGGAAATTTCATACAACAAACAGAGGAATTACTAAAGACAAAAGTCACAAGTCCAATTTTTAAAATGGAACTTGAACTTGAAAAGGTTCAATTAAGGAGAATAGATTCCATCCTTGATGACTTTAGGTTGTGGAAAAAAATCATGAACAAAGTGTCAGATCCAAAATCCAGTTGATCATTGTAAAGGAATACGATATCATAATCATTTTGTAATCATTGTAATATCCTAGTTGAGAAATTGAAATGAAGATTCATAACTATTCATTAATCATCTGACAGTTACATAATTTGAACCATATCTTTTGATATTCTATAAAAGATATGAATGTAAAAGAAGATAGAATTTTGATCTTTGTATGGAAGGTTGTACTATTATGCCTTATAATAAAGAGAAAGAGGCGATTATGGAATTGTGATTGTGGTGAATGTATTTTTGACTACTCTTGATACATTTGTTCAACTTGAGTACTTCATGTTCATGTGTATGAATTTTTTATACAAATGTTTCTGTATGATCATATTGTCACAATTTCATTTATCGAATGCAGTTATAAAATTGTTTTATGCGATGAAAACTATTTTTTATTGTTTTATTAATGATATTATTGTGATTACACACCTTTTGAATTTATGAACTATTTCTAAATTGGTATGAGATTGTTCTTACTAGTATTCGATACCCTTTATATAGATATTGATCATAATAGGATTAACTTAGTTTAGAATTGCATCTTAGAATAACCATATATAGCATCGCTTAGTTTAATTTAAGATTTTAATTCATCTCTGATTTACAAGATAAAATGTCCATTCTTACTCCTGGACAATTCTACCTTTCCAAACGCTATGCTTCTCAAATTTCTCAACTCACTGCCCAAATCGATAAGATCCAGCAGCCAAGCGTGGTGAATATCCAAAATTACACACCCAAAGATACTGATTTTATCCCAGCATAAAGAAAAGAGTCTAGAGCAAAAGGTATTGTTAAGTTTTCAGAACCTAGTCAGGAAACTCAATCAGAAGATGAGTCCTTAGATAATACCATATTCCACCTTGAAGAATCAATAAAAGAAAAAGAAGCATTAGTTGTTGATTTATGGAAAAGCTTAAAGTTGCAGAAAGAAGAATTGAACTTTCTCAAGAAGAAAAGAGATGAACAAATAGAAAGAGAAATGTTCAATGAAGATTCAGAAAATGAACCGTTTGAGTCTAAGCAAGTGAATGGCTTAGATGACAGATTGGTTATCCCTGTAAATATCAAAGTCCAAGGATATCTGCAATATACCTTAGATGCACAATTAGATACAGGTGCTATGAATTCCTGTGCTAAGCATGGAGCTATACCTTCATACTACTGGCAGCCAATAGATATCTCATTTAGAGCTGTCAACAAATCTGAAAGAAAAATTAAATACATTGCTCCAAACTTCCCCAGACTCATACAGGATGTAAAAGTATCTGTTACACTTTACTGTTATGATACTTGCACAGATATACTACTATGACAAGATTTTGTAAATAAATGTTTACCTTTCATGATAGGTAATAACTTTGTACAGATTAAAGTTTTGGGCAAAACAGTCAAAGTACCCAACAAGTCTTGTTATGAAACAAGAATTGCAGTAAAACAAACTCTCCAACAAGTTGAGAAATCTGCAAGCAGTCTGATACACATCCAAAAGATCATTGGAAATGCTGAAAATCATGGTATGGAAATGATAAAATATATCAAAGAAAAGATAGAAGCCGATTGTACATCAAACTATCCAAATGCCTTTTGGACCAGAGAAAAGTATTTTGTCAGTCTGCCCTATAAGGAAGATTACACTCCTAAACCACAAAAGGCCTCTGCTAATTATATGTCTGCTACAGAAAGTGAATATTGTCAAAAGGAGATTAGAGAGATTTTAGAAAGAAAGTTGATATAAATCAGTAGAAGCCCTTGGGCTTGTCCTGCCTTCTATGTCAACAAACACAGTGAACAGAAAAGAGGAAAACCTAGAATGGTGATAAATTACAGAGCCTTAAATGATGCTTTACTCCCTATCAGGTTTCCTTTACCATCTATAGAACTGTTGTTTTCAAAGATTGGGAAGTGTAATGTTTTAAGTAAATTTGATCTGAAAAGTGGATTTTGGAAAATTGGGATAGTTCCTAAAGACATATAAAACTGCATTTGTTGTCCCAAACGGTCAATATCAATGGAGATTCATGCCCTTTGGTTTGAATAATGCACCTTATGAGTTCCAGAAATGGATGGACGATATCTTCAAACATCTAAATTATGTAATTGTATATATTGATGATTTGCTTGTGTGTTCTGTAGATTGTAAAACTCATGTACAACATTTGAAGGTTGTCTATGATCTCTTGTACAAACATGGTTTGGTGCTCAGTCATTCTAAGCTTTGTTGGGCACAAACAAATATTGAGTATCTTAGATTGATACTATCCAGAGGAGAAGTAGAACTCCAAGATCACATTTTGAAAAAGCTTTCAGAATTCCCTGATGAAATTCTTGACCAGAAACAGCTACAAAGGTTCCTTGGTTGTCTGAATTACATCCGACAATTTTATGAAAATCAGGCAAAGGATGTGAGGATACTCCAAAAGAGACTGAGTAAAGTTATACCATGGAATTATAAAATGACTCAAGATGTTCAGATAATAAAGTAGAAGATCCAGAATCTCCCTAAATTGTATCTTCCAGATATGACCCTCCAGCTCATCCTTGAAACTGATGCCTCAAATGATACTTGGGCAGCAATATTGTTACAGAAAAATGGTCCTAAATTGGAAAAAGTTTGCATGTATACTTCTGGATGTTTTAGTGATACTGAGTCAAGATACCCTTCTTCACACAAAGAAACTCTTGCTGTCAAAAATGGCATTAAGAAATTCAGATTGTTCCTAAAACCTGTACATTTTGTTGTAAGAACAGATCTGAAGCATATGAAGGGAATGTTATCTAATCAACGTCTGTTGGAACAGGGAAACAACATAATTCTGTGATGGAGTTTGTGGCTTGACGGATTTGATTTTGAAATCCATTATAAGCCTGGTAAAGACAACTGTGTTGCTGATTTGCTTACTAGAGAAGCAGCTCCATCAAAAGACAAAGATAAAAATATCAAATGGCTTCATCCTCCTTGAGCATAAGGGATTCTCCTCCACCAGGATTCAAATAGATCCTAGTTTGTAATAATTGTAAATATTGCTATTATTTTGATTGCTTAGTTTGTTGCATTAAGTCTAGTCCAGCCTGTATTAATATTTTGAATGCATGGATACAGTCGTTCAATCATCAGCATTCCTATTACAGCTACTTCAGATTTAGCCATAATATGGCTAGAGGCATAATGTCTGGAGGACCATTTCAAGGCCAAGTCTATTTTTTTCTTTATACGCCTTGCATAACTGATGAAGATTATTGCAAGATTATGATGCAAACTAAATTTGATGGATCATGTTGGATTATCTTTGAATGTTCAACCTTTAAAGATACACCCATATGGTGGTCAGGATGGTTGTATATTCTATACTGGTATTACTTTCCCAGAGATGCTAACTTCTTCAGAGCAAGCAAAGAATCCTTTATCCAATGGTTCAGAGCAGAAATTGAAGAAGCTGCTCATTATGAAGGATGGTTTGTTTTCAATCTATCTTTTTTAGGAAGTGAACTACAATTTGACAAGTTTGAGCCATCTCAGCCCCCTTCTTATAAAGTTACCAGTGAGTATTTTGGTGATTTATGTGTTCTAGAAGATGATCTAATACCTGCCATGCAAGGATCACCATTCTACAAATGTTTCAGCGGACTTCCACCATTTTCTAATGATCATAGTTCTCCTCCAAGCAGTCACTTTGGATATGATAGTGACGAATCTTTTGATTCTGTAGCTGAATTAAATATAATAAATCATATGGAAGCATGATGGGCCATTAGGTCCTTATTTTGTAATAATTGATTCCATTCATGTCTAATGGGCCGACAGTGGTGTCCCGTCAGTTCCGTGGGTTCCTGTAGAACTCCACAGTGTACTCATGTGATAGTTAGATTTGCAAATATTTAACTTTTTTCATGTCATTCCGTAAAATTTGGAATGGGTCCCCATATGGCCGAGCCTCTAAGGGACGAGATAACAGATGTAGTCCATAGCTGCCCCATCCACTTGAAGGAATCTTTGATCACCGACAGTTGCCAGTTAATAGTTACTGGTAACCTGCTAGAAATTGTATAAATAAGACTCATCCCATCTCATTTGAGTATTTGGAATTTGGGAACTGAGAGAGAGAGTCTAGTAAAGTCGAGCAGTGTGTATCCTCTTCACTCACCTTTGGGACCTTGTGAACGAAAAACACTGATCTCAAGTGTAAAATCTGGTTATGCTATAAGATCCATAGTCTGTCTGTAAAATTTTGGCCCCGGCAATGTTACCCCTCTTACTCTAGGATTTGCTAAGATAACTATTGTGGAAGAATGGTCTGTTGAATATGAACCAATCTCTTCCAGGATCTCGCCTCCCATGGCTAGAGAACTAAAAATAGAGCAAAATGCATCTGGAAGAAATGTCTTAAGAATAGGAAGATCACAGAGCACAAGACATCAAGATTTGGAAAGACAATTGTCTTCTCTTTCTACCAGTAGCTCTGATTCAACTCAGAGAAGATCTTCATTCTCTAATAGATCATCTCCTTCTTCCTCATCCTTCTCTAAAACACCTGTATATAATCTTGTTTTACATAGATCAACTTTTGATGATCATTTGCTTACCCATCAAAAAGGTTCTAAGAATTGATACTTTTGCAAAAAGCATATCCCTACCCAAGAGAAAACCTCTGAACCTTCTGTAAATACTGATATGTCCCATGTTCCATCTGCCCCTAAGAATTTCCAGACATTCCAGTCAAAAATAGAACACAATGGCCAACATGCTAATTGTTCTGAATGTCAAGATCTAGCCATCCCTATGATCAAAATGATGAATGCCCCTTTGCCAAGGAGTGACAGGGATAAAAATTCTAGCCTACCTCAAAGAAGTCTTGGACCAGGAAATTATAATCCTGTGTTCAAAAATGATATGGTAGCTGATTTAGAATTTGTAAAATATAGGAAAGCAGATGCAGAACCACCTCAAGATATAGTGAGACTACAAAATTATGCAAACTACCAGTTAGTCTGTCTTGCACAAAACATTGATGATATAGCGCAAGATTTACTATAGACTAAAACCCATATGAATGGTTTACATTCAAAAATTTATTCCTTAGAAATGAATCAAGAACAGATGAAGTCTCAACTAGAAAAGATTCTTGAGAAATTAGAAATAATTCAGACTGCAGTCCTTAGTCTGAAAGATTCTTTTGAGGAAGAAACTAAGACCTCTTCCCCTTTAAAAATTGAAGATGTTGAAAGAAATGCCTCTTTCAAATGGTTTGATTCTTCAAGCTCTAAAGAAGAAAAAAAACATCTAACTCTTAAACAACTAGCCAAAGAAGTACCAAATCTAGCCTTAGCAAGAATTGCTGAAGTCTTGGAAATTGTTGTTGAAAAGATAGAGTTAGTCAAAAGGCAATCTTATGCATTATAAGATGATATCAGAATAGCCTCAAAACCTAAAACTTCAATAATTCCTTTTATCAAGGCTATTGATGAACCTGAAAGTTCCTCAGCAAATGCACCTAGATCATCACAAGATGATGCAGGTGGAAATGCTTTCCAATCTGCTTGGGAAAAATGGTGCAATGCTAAATATGGTTCTTCCAAAAAAGTCCCCTTTGACCCTGCCAATACTGGAGAACGTCCTTCCCTCTCCCAAGAGAATATAGAATCTACTCCTATCTCAAATCTCAACTGCAGATCTAAAAATGAAATAATGATGATAATCCATAAATGGTAAGCTTGGGCAAGGACACAAAAATTACTATTCAAAGATAAGGTATCTTGGAGCGACTTAGCTTTAAGATTGACTTGGGGATTTACTGGAAATTTAGGACTCTGGTGGGAAAGAGTTCGTCAAGAAGACAAGCTTAGATTATTAAATCATAATGCACAAGTAGACAAGCTTGTTAAAGCAGTAGTGCATGAATTCTATGGAAATATAAAAATTGACTCTAGTCATTTTGCTGATTTGTTTATGAGTCAAGAATTATGCCATATATCGCAACTCCTAGAATTCCTCTGTACTATGCAAGATTTATTGTACAAGGTACTTGACCCAGAAAATACAGCATACTTAAGACAGTATTTATCTTCTATGCCTGGAAAAGTACCTAACCTAGTTAGAGATAGACTAGAAGAATATGATATTGATATATCTCAGTTATCTCTAGCAGGTCTGCATGAGCATATTGTTGTGGCTCTGCAAAAGGAATGTCTTCGAAAGAAGACTGCTAAATCAGTCAAGAAACAATTAGGTTTTGATTCTTCTGTCTGTGATACATTTGCAGAAACATATCACTTTGGTTGTAATAAGAAAAAGAATAGAAAAGGATCCTATAAAAAGGATTGTGGTTGTTTTAAATGTAAACCTAAGTCTAAAGGATTTTCTAAGAAATATCCTAAAAGATTCACCAGAAATAGTCATTCTGGAAAGAAAGCCTATTTCAAATGCCAGCCTCAGAATTCCAAAGAAAAGCAGTCCTCTTGCTTCATCTGTAAAAAGCTTGGCCACTAGGCTTCTCAGTGTCCTCTGCGGTCAAAGACTAAATTCCAAAACAAAATTATGGATCTATTCGAGTCTGGCTATGATCCTTCCGAATGGGAATTAGTTGAAAACCGTTCAGATGGTGAATACTTATCCCTCACTGAGGACAGTGATTCCTTCCCAGAAGATAATCCCTACAACCAAGATTTTGATTCTGACTCAGAATTATCCCAGATAGACGAAGCTTTAAATTTTCTTGATATCAATATGATGACCCCCTATATAGACCTCCCTGCTCTCCTAAAATAGAGGTCTAATTTACAAGCTAAAATGTCCATTCTTACTCCTGGACAATTCCATCTTTCCAGACGCTATGCTTCTCAAATTGCTCAACTCACTGCCCAAATCGATAAGATCCAGCAGCCAAGCGTGGTGAATATCCAAAATTACACACCCACAGATGTTGATTTTATCCCAGCACAAAGAAAAGAGTCTAGAGCAAAAGGTATTGTTAAGTTTTCAGAACCTATTCAGGAAACTCAATCAGAATATGAATCTTTAGATAATACCATATTCCACCTTGAAGAATCAATAAAAGAAAAAAAAGCATTAGTTGTTGATTTATGGAAAAGCTTAAAGCTCCAGAAAGAAGAATTGAACTTTCTCAAGGAGAAACGAGATGAACAAATAGAAAGAGAAATGTTCAATGAAGATTCATAAAATGAACCATTTGAGTCTAAGAAAGTGAATGGCTTAGATGACAGATTGGTTATCCCTGTAAATATCAAAGTCCAAGTATATCTGCAATATACCTTAGATGCACAATTAGATACAGGTGCTATGAATTCCTGTGCTAATCATGGAGCTATACCTTCATACTACTGGTAGCCAATATATATCTCATTTAGAGCTGTCAAAAAATCTGAAATAAAAATTAAATACATTGCTCCAGACTTCCCCATACTCATACAGGATGTAAAAGTATCTGTTACTCTTTACTGTTATGATATTGGTGCAGATATACTACTAGGATAGGATTTTGTAAATAAATGTTTACCTTTCATGATAGGTAATAACTTTGTACAGATTACAGTTTTGGGCAAAACAGTCAAAGTACCCAACAAGTCTTGTTATGAAACAATAATTGCAGTAAAACAAACTCTCCAACAAGTTGAGAAATCTGCAAGCATTCTGATACACATCCAAAAGATCATTGGACATGTTGAAAAGCATGGTATGGAAATGATAAAAGATATCAAAGAAAAGATAGAATCCGATTGTACATCAGACTATCCAAATGCCTTTTGGACCAGAGAAAAGTATTTTGTCAGTCTGCCCTATAAGGAAGATTACACTCCTAAACCACAAAAGGCCTCTGCTAATTATATGTCTCCTACAGAAAGTGAATATTGTCAAAAGGAGATTACAGAGATTTTAGAAAGAAATTTGATAGAAATCAGTAGAAGCCCTTGGGCTTGTCCTGCCTTCTATGTCAACAAACACAGTGAACAGAAAAGAGGAAAACCTAGAATGGTGATAAATTACAGAGCCTTAAATATATATCATATTTATTTTCGAAACCATGCCAATATACTAGTAGGAAACACCATCCCAAATGAGAGTGAGTCTAATTGGGATATGCCACCGGTCATTCTCTCTTACCTGGTTGAATGAGAATTTTGGAACAATCAATAGAAATGGCGATAGAAGGAGGGCCATTCAACTAAATGGATGGAAAGGAATCTCAAATCCATACCCATTGTATCCTGCTTGTTAACACAACTGAGGATGGTGATTCCCATCCAACTAACCTTGATCATGATTCCCATCCAACTAAACTTGAGCATGATTCACATCCCCTGTATTATTCAGTGAACAAACCCACCCAAGCTACCTTTCATTGTATTCGCTTCTAGTATGAACCTATATTTTGATCACCAGAACCCCGCATCTTGAACATTCCATAGATTGACACCATAGTCAAAAAATCATGTGAATGTGTCAAGCGTGTTCTAAGTAGACAGTGGAGTAGATAGACCAAACAACCCCCTATTGATTATTCATTATTTAAGTGTTCATAGAATACCCTAAAAAAAGATCTGTCCTTCTCACAGTCTTTCACCATCCATTAGCACCCAAACATCAGAACCCTAGAGTATAATTTACCTTCATCTATGAATCACTTATCAGAAACATATGAACTCAAGATTGAATGTTTTTTTCTTTCCAGATGTGATGGTATTCCTCCCTCTTCTCCTAACTCTCCACCTCTCACACCTAGGAGTGAACTCGATGGAAGATCCAACGAGGAGGAAAACTCTCAAACTGAGTTTGAAGGAATAGAGAAGTTGTAGATGATTCTATATAACCCTTAATTCATGGTTGGAAAAAACCAAAACCATCAACCTTATGAACCTTGGTTACTTCCAGATGTTGTTGATGTACCTGGAATACTCCATGACATGTCTAAGCACCCCAAACATTTCTCCTCAAGTTCCATCCCGAGAAAAAATACTTGGTCAAGGACCATGTCAAGAAGTTTCTATATGATATAAGGCTACAAAATGTTCAACAAGAATATTTTGTATGTTATTTATTCCCTCACAAGTTTGAGAATAAATCCACTACTTGGTTCTACTCTTTGGATGAAGCCTCTATTACTAGCTTGACAATATTTGATCCTACTTTCCTTAATAAATTAAGGGAGGATAAAACGTTGACTACTTTGGTCTTAGATATTTCAAGAATCAAAATGGATACCAAAGACAAATTTAAAAATTTCAGTGAATGTTTCTTTTCCTTACTTATATGGATTCCCCAAGCTTCCAAACCTGTTGAAGATTTCACCATTTAATTTTATACTTCATCTCTACCCATGTCCATGGCTATTTTTTTCAAAAATGAAGAGAAATTCACCTTGTAAGAGAGCTTTCAATAGGCCCTTAATATTGAAAATAATATGCTAAATTTGAATGGAAACCCAAGAGTTGATCCCTCAAAAGATAAAACCAAGTCTAAAGCCAAAGTACCCACTTCCAAGTCTTCGAAATAAAAGAAAGATATTGATTCTATGGAAATGGAATCCCTCCATAGAATTGTAAATAAATTATGTAATGAGTTGATTGATTTGAAGAAGAAAAATGGGGGAGGCTCTTCTATTACTAGGAAATTTTTTAAATTTAAATCTAAGAAATATAAGAGAACTCCTACAGTAAAAAAAACGACTTATTTTCCATTGGAAGGGACAAATATGGAATATATTGTCCAATCCCTCCAACACTGAGACATGATTTTAATTGAATCCAAATATGGACAATAAGATGAAGAGGAACAAAAAAAACACACCCAAAAATCAGATGAATTACCTATGCAAAAAGTTAATTCCTTTGGGATATTTCATATGGAGTGGAAGGACAAGAAGAAATAAAATAAATACATATGTCCCAAAATGATATGACCACTAGAAGTGCAAGAAAGAAGGCTTCCTCTGAAACCCCTAGTCCTTCCAAACCTCCTAATAATGATCCTCATTCATAAAAGATGTTATATACTCCTTCTAAAATAAATGTTCCTTCTAATTATGCCACAAAGTTGGAATATGATTTTTTGGAAGACCTTAAAATAACCTAGGAAAACATTCTCTTTTTGAGCATATGAGGATTCCATAAATTCATGAGAATTTTATTAAAACACTTCAAGGTAAAACTACAGAGATATTCGAAGAAATTAATGTGGGAACAAATAAAGTAACAGTTAAAACTACCCCATGTGACAATGGAAATACACCTAAAATACAAGTAGCTATAAATGCTTCCCTATCATGGAAAAGGTCTAGATCCACCACTGTGCCTTTTCTCGTCACTTTTGATATTTTTAAGAGGAATGTGAATAATTTTATGATGTATTCATGTTCCTCTTGAAATGTGATTCCATTTAAAGTTTATGAAAAAATTAATGTCAAGCCTAAACAATATGACATTCAGATTATACAACTTGACAAAACCAGAGTTAAAGTTATAGGGTAATTGAATTTTTTGTTTGTTTAGTATATCATCCAATCCTAAGATACATCAAACCATTGATATCATAGTTATGGTTATACTTGATACCTATGGAATGATTTTTCAGTTGAGACTGTTTTTCTACGCTTAAATGGCACTTTTCCACAGACTGGTCGCACCATTACCTACATTATAATGAAAAGCCTAATCAAATAAGGGTTGATAGAGAATGATACATGAAGCATGTGGTGATAGATTTGAATGACGTAAATGAGCCTGTGATGTTTAATCACTATGTTCTGGGTAATTATTCATGTGATTCATTTTTTGGAAATTGCTATGTTGGGACCTCATCCTATGAAGAATCAAACACACAATACGAAATCCTTCATTGCACTTAGATGGTCGAGCCCCACTGTAATATAAAAAATGTAAATAGTCATGAAATTGTACAGTCAAAAAATTTTTTTAGAGATAAGTTAGAATTTTTTTCCAACCACATTAACCACACTAACATAGAAACAAAATAAAATCCTAAGTCCATGCATAATGTTAAAAGAGACCATAATACATGGATTTTTTTTTTTGATAGGTCAAAAACCCTGAAGGTGCAGGTGATAAATTCATACTAAAGGATGATGATGGTAAGAAAGTCATGATAACATGCAATCTTGAATTCCAATGCAAAAATAATATTGTTGAATATGAAGCTCTGCTGCAAGAAATAAGAAAATCTATTGACTTGAAAGAAAAGAAGATGAAGTTATTTGGTGATTCTGATATTGTCATAAGGAAGGTAAGAAAAAACATGCATTGTCTCTCTAGTCACCTTAAACATTATGAGTAGTAGGTATGGGAATTGATTAATTCATTTGATGCATTTAGTATGAATATTTTTCTTCACTCGTTGAACTTTGTTGTTGATTTAGTAGAAAATATAGCTTCTAGGCTTATTCCTTCCCAGAACCTATTACCAGATACATGTTGGAATACTCAGAGGGGGAGTGAATCCATATTATCACTTATATCACTTTTAATTGCTTTCAATAACAATGTATAATTATAGAATATAAACATTAAATTCATCAATTATCATTCAAAGTATATCATCAACAATATAAATCAAAAGTGCATAGTAAAATAATCATAGATACACAAAAAATCATGATTTACGTGGAAACCCAATGCGAGAGAAAACCATGGAACACTTTTCTTATATGTCAAAAAAAAAAAATTCATAGGAAGCACCAACTTCCCAATTTTATATCTCCAACCACCTTTTTATAGGTTGAAACCCTAAGGAAGCTCCAACTCCCTAATTTTATGGCTCCAACCAGAAGGAGGCTACAACCCCCTTTCTTTGCCTTATCCAACTCCCTTGTAATATAACTGTACACCAATTTGTCACTACTTATTTCACTGATAACTTGTTTTCTTTGTTTTCTCTGATATTTTTGTTGTTGCTACTAATATGAATATCTCATGAAGATTTCAATCAGACACACCTCATACTAGGATTCACAAGAGATTTATCCAAACCAAATTCTTATGAATCACTAACACATACATGTTCCCAATTTCATCAAAATAATGACCCTAACATAGAGAGGAAGGCCATACCTTTCAAACTATAGCTGACCTGATCGATTTGATCTTCCGATCTTCATTTTTTCTTAACAGATTTGTGACCCTTACTTCTTGTAACTCATGGATTTATGATCCCTTTCTTCCTGTAACTCACAGATGTACATGAAATTATTTCCTATAACACATAAATGTTCCCTGTCACTCACGGATGCTTCCTTCCTTCCTACAACTCATAGATTCATACTTCCTTCTTATAACTCACGAATGTGTCCTTCCTTCATGTAACTTGAAGATGTATACACCCTTCCTTCATGTAACTCACGGATGCGCCCTTCCTTCCTGTAACTCATAGATACACCCTTCCTTCCTGTAACTCGGCTTCTGCAAAATTCTTACTTCAATGTACTTGTCTGTCTTCGACCCCTTGCCTCAGATATCCAACCTGTATTATCATAAGTGATATACATAAGTGATTTTTAGTTGACTCTTCTTTGTGTTTTAAAGAGAAATCTCATAATGACATGCAACTTCCATGCAAATCATGATGGCATGAAATTCACATGCAACTTATTAACTTCTGTGTATAGTTACTTTGACATGCAACTTGTTAACTTTTGATGAAACGTGTTAACTTCTGATGAGGATCTCATGCAACTAACCAATATTTTAACAATTTATTGATTAATCTAAACAATTAATATTTCAGCAATTAATCTCAACAATTAATATTTCAATAATTAATCTCTTGTTGCAACCACTTTGAGTGTTCAAGATTCTTGATGACCTTCTAGGGGCTTCTATATTATTCTTGAGGTTCCTCCAACTTCACAGAGCCATATCTCCTCAATCATTAAGAACTACATGGCATACCATATATCACCAGAAATGGCATGACACATACTATCCACCTTTGATAGTATTACCTGCAAGTATATTTACCATCATGTATGTATTCATCAATCAACTCCAGTTTCCATGACCATATCTTCAGGGAAATCAAAATTATTCAAGTGCATCGAACACAATTGTTGACATCAACTAAAATCAATGACAACTAACTCACCATGAATCTCAACCATACAAATGAGAACCAAATTTCCAACAATCACATCCACATATTTGGGGATTCCAGACTTCTCCAAGGGTTTAAATCAATATTCAAGGTATGACACCAATAGTCAATGGTTGACATCAATGAAAACCAACTTTCCAAACCAACTATCCAACAATCTACCCCTTTGGCATTGATGGAAACACTAATGGAATACATTGATGGAAACACTCATACTCATGAGTATGCTCCTCATATGAACATCACTTACCTGTAACTGTGTCATTTCTCTCTTCTCTCCTATGCCATTGTTGTTTTATATCCCCCTTTGACATCAATGGAAAATGGTATCTCCTTTTGGGGCCACTCCCCATGTCTCTATGTTTCTGATCTTTCTCTCCATGTCACTTCTTTTGTTATTTCTCTTTGGATGTTTCTCTTACTCCCCCTTTGATATCCTAGGAAAAAGGGTAAATATATCGTTAGGGATTCTCCCCTTGTTTGATATTTCCTTGGGTATTCTCTCCCTATATTCACTCTTATGATCTCTTCTTTGACTATTTGTCTCTCCTTGACTTCTCTACAAGATGTTATGTATTTCAAATGTAGGTCTTCATGTACCTGCTTCCTTTTGGATTTTTTGTCCATTGGTGCTTCGTCTTGTAAATCACTAACATATATAAATTCATTCAAAGTTTAAGAATTGAAATATGTTATTATCAAAATCATCCAATTGTCTCTGATTTAGTCTATGAATCAATCTTTGAACCACTTTCTTAACCAATCTATGAACCAATTTCTCATTCACTGACATGTATCTCTCCAATCATGACTACCGATACTCAACCAGATACTCTCACATAGATCATATACCAAGGAAACTTATAAACTATATGTCCAACATCACCAACACATGCCTCTACCAAGCATGTACCAATATCACCAACATACCATCAAAAACATCAACC
>ML797502.1:174314-192980 GCA_009831015.1 Picea engelmannii
TGGCTTGGTCATGGATGTAAGTAACTCTGTCTCTGGTTCAAATACTTTAAAATTTGATGATGTTGTTGGTGTTATCCTTAGTGAGGAAATGCGATGGAAAAGCATAGGTGAGACATCAGGAAATGCGTTGAACATGGAGAATACGGGAAGACAAAAGGATAGAGGAAAGGGCTCAAGAAACCACAGAAATTCTAGGAAGGGAAGATCCAAATCCATACTTGGAAAGATAGAGTGCTGGAATTGTGGGAAGAAAGGACATCTGAAGAAATACTGCAGATCTCCAAAGAAACAAAGATATGGACAGCAGGAGAGAAATCAGGAAGTAAATGTAACAGCTGATGTGTTACAAGATGCTTTGATTCTTTCTGTAGATAATATTTCTGAGTCTTGGGTAGTAGATTCAAAAGCTTCATTTCATGCCACACCCCATAGGAAACATTTTCTAGATTATGTTCAAGGTGATTTTGGACAAGTTCATTTGGGTGATGATAAACCATGCAAAATTGTTGGAATGGGAAAGGTAAAAATAAAGCAACGAAATGGAAACCAATGGTTGTTGAAAGAGGTAAAACATGTTCTAGATTTAAGAAAAAATCTGATTTCAATAGGGCATTTGGCAAGTGAAGGTTGTATATCCATATTTACAGATAAGACTTGGAAGGTCATCAAAGGATCATTGGTGATAGCGAAAGGAGAGAAGGTTGGTACATTGTATCTATCTACTAGTAATACTGACTCTTCTATATCTTTAGCTTCTACAGGAGTGGATACAACACTATGGCATCATAGGTTGGGACACATGAGTGAGAAGGGTATGCAGATCCTTCACAAAATAATTTTTTTTCCATATCTTAAACAAATTGATTTGGACTTCTGTGAGCATTGTGTTTATGGAAAACAAAAGAGAGTCAGATTTCTCAGAGTTGGAAAATAAAAGAAGAATGAAAGGTTAGAACTTGTGCATACATATGTATGGGGACCAACTCATATATCATCTCTTGGTGGCCCTAATTACTATGTTACTTTTATTGATGATGCAACTAGAAAAACTTGGATTTATTGCTTTCGACAAAAATATGATGTGTTTGATACTTTTAAGAAATGGAAAGCTTTAGTTGAGAATGAGACAAGAAAAAGTTTGAAGTGTCTCAGATCAGATAATAGAGGTGAATACTGCAGCAAAGAGTTTGATGATTACTATTCATACCATGGGATTCATAGAGAGAAGACAATTCCATGAACACCACAAGAAAATGGTGTGTCAAAAAGGATGACCAGAACAATCATGGAATGTGCAAGGAGTATGAGATTGCATGCCAGTTTTCCCTTACATTTCTAGGAAGATGTTATAGATACTACTGTTTACTTAATAAACAGAGGAACTTCAAGCTCCTTGGATGGTACAATTCCAGAGGAGGAATGGACAGGAAAAAATGTAAACTATTCTTTTTTGAAAACTTTCGGTTGTGAAGCATTTGTCCATATTGATAAAGAAAATAGAACAAGGCTTGAGGAAAAATCCAAGAAGTGTACCTTTATTGGATATGGTGTTAATGATTTTGGTTATCGCTTATGGGATTATGAAAATAACAAAATCATTAGGAGTATAAATGTCATATTCGTTGAGAAGGTCATATACAAAGATCAGTTGCAAGGAAATAAACAGGAAACAAAAAAACAAGAATACACAGTGCTTGATGAGATCACTGAAAAAGAAATTCCAAAGGAACCAAAAAATCAAAATGTACAAAAGCAGGAGAAACAGGTACCTCAAACACCTGCAAGTGTTGTTAGAAGATCTACCAGGTTAAGTATACCCCCTGAACGTACTCTCCTTCATTATATTATTTATTGTTGACTGATTCCAGTGAACCAGAATGTTATGAAGAGGCAATGCAGGTAGACACCAAAAAGAAGTGGGAGCAAGGACTGAAAGAGGAAATGGATTCCTTGGAAAATAACCAAACTTGGGACTTGGTTCAGTTGCCTGCAGGAAAAAGAGCATAGCATAATAAATGGGTTTACAAGTTGAAGGAAGAAGATGGAAGAGAAAAGCGGTACAACACTAGACTTGTTGTAAAGGGGTTTCCACAAAAGAAAGGTACATATTTTGATGAAATATTTTCTCCTGTTGTTAAAATGACTTCAATTAGGACTATTTTAAGTCCTGTGGAAGTAGAAGATTTGCATCTTGGACAGTTAGATGTAAAAACAGTTTTTCTCCATGGGGATTTGGAGGAAGAGATTTATATGCAGCAGCCATAGGGGTATGAGGTCAAAGGGAAGGAGAATTTGGTATGCAAGTTGAAGAAGAGCTTGTATGGCCTAAAGCAAGCTCCAAGGCAGTGGTATTTAAATTTTGACAGGTTTATGACAGAACAAGGTTATAGTAGATGTCATTCTGATCACTGTGTTTATTTTAAAAAGATAGAAAATGGAAGTTTTATTATCTTGTTATTGTATGTAGATGACATGCTTATTACAGGGACTAATATGCAGGATATAAATGTGCTCAAGAAGAAATTATCCTATTCATTTGCGATGAAGGATTTGGGTGCTGCAAATAAAATCCTTGGCATGAGAATAACAAGAGACAGGAAAAATTGAAAACTGACATTGTCTCAGGGTGAGTACACAGAGAAGGTGTTGGAGAGGTTTGGAATGTAGAATCCAAAACCAGTTAGTACACCTTTGGCAAAACATTTCAAATTAACTAAGTAAATGTTTCCCAAGACAGAGGAGGAGATAGAATACATGTCTGGGGTCCCTTATTCATCAGTAGTTGGCAGCTTGATGTATGCAATGGTTTGCACAAGACCAGATATTGCACATGCAGTGGGAGTTGTGACCAGGTATATGAACAATCCACGTAAAGAACATTGGGAGGCAATAAAGTGGATTCTCAGGTATTTGAGAGGTACTACTACACATGCATTATGTTTTGGAGGTTCAGACACTTTTCGATAGGGATATGTTGATTCAAATATGGTAGGTGATAAAGACAACGGGAGGAGCACCACGGGGTATGTTTTTACTATAGGTGGAACAACAGTAAGTTGGATTTCGAAACTGAAAAAGTTTAATGCACTTTCAACAACAGAGGCAGAGTATGTTACTGCTACAGAGGCTAGTAAAGAAATGATTTGGTTACAAAGGTTTATGGAGGAATTGGGAAAGAAGCAGGAGAAGAACCGGTTGTACTATGACAGTCATAGTGCCATTCACCTTGCAAAGAACTCAGCCTTACATTTGAAGACTAAGCATATACAGTTGAGGTACCACTTCATACGATCTGACTTGGAAGATGGACCATTGAAGCTGGAAAAGATACAGACTAGCCAGAATCCTGCAGACATGTTAACAAAGGGAGTAACCAGGGAGAAATTGAATTCTTGCTCAGTTTCAGTTGGTCTTCAAGAATGAAGATGAAAATGAGAAATTTGTCAGGTCTAAGAAGGTTCAGAGTCCATCATATACAACAGCGATGGAGTTGTTGAGATCAGTCTCCAGGTGGGAGACTGTTGGTTGTGGAGCCTGATTATCTTCCTGATTCAGAGGTCCTTGCTTTCAGCCATGTTTATACCCCATGAAGTATTTACACCCCAGAAGTATGTACACTCTTCCACGCGGGGGAGCGCAGAGGGGGTAGCCCCTCTGTGGGGTCCGGGGGGGCTATCCCCTCGGCTGGGGGGTCTTGGGGCAAGTGGGGGATCGAGGGCGAAGCCCCCGAAGCAAAAATTGCCTTGTAAAAGTATATTGTAATTTCATTGTAAATTTGGACCATTCATTATAAGGTCATAGATCTAACGGTAGAGAATATATTAGGGTTTTTTTCCCTAGAAGGAAACCCTCTTTTATGAGGGAAATGTATTGTGGCTATGGATGATGGTGTATATGGTATTCTGAGAGAGAAGACTGTGAGATAAAGAAGAGTAAGTTACAGCGGGTTTTGCTGTAGGTTGTATCCCTTCATTTGCTGGATAATAATAAAGGAAGGACCTGCCAATTTCTCTAGTGGATGTAGCCCACACTAGGTGAACCACGTAAATCTATGTCTCTCTTGTATTGTGTGTCTTCTGTGTTTTGTTTCTGCATTTGTTTTATTTTATTGCTCCGCGGTCCTGTTTTTCTAACAATTGTGTTCACACTACTACATAGACCTTGTTTTCTAATGATGGCCTCCATACATAGAAATACATAGAAATATATCTACTTAGAGTGCTAAGGAGGTTAGGACCCTAAAATTCCCATCCACTTAAAAAGAAACCTCTCCAAAACACAAATGGTGAAACCAAAGAACTTCCCATTAACACCCTTTTCCATACCAAAGGTCTTCCCACCATCCTCTCTCGTATGACCAAAATAATTCCAACTAACCCCTCTGATGCTTTAAAGGACCAACGTACTTCATAAAAACTCCCTAGAAACACAAAACCGTCGCACTTCCCATAATATGTTTTGGTTATTACCATAGACATTCCCACTATCTCCTCTACTCTACCTAGAGCTCTTCAAAAAATTTCCTTTGGTAAGGACTTTGATTCCCCGGGTGACATCGAACCACATGCTCACGCTATAAAATGATCACTCCCCTCACCTTTTTACGATCATTTTCATTGTTGCTAAGAGTTAAAGGAGAGTGTTGAGAGATTGAGCGTCAAGTTACCCCACTTGAAAAAAAATTCACTAGCCATATAAATGATTTCTCACATGTCATTGCATCTACGAGATAATCCATAAAAAAGTTTACACCGATGCTATTTTCTAGGGTTAGGGTTCATATTTATTAATATATGACATGTAATAAATCCACTCGTCCTTCCACTACAGCCTCTGCTAGCCATACATAGAATATTATCCTCGACACTGATGGACCCTCAACCTTCCCTTCATGGGAAACCCCAACCATGTTTCTCTTCGGCCACAACCTTGCCCCAACCATATTCTTCCTCAGAGTTAGTCCAAACATTGACCACTCCCCATCCATGTTTCTTAGCCAAGTTTCACGCACGTAGAATCAACATAAACCCATTGGAAAAAAACATAACCGAGAGTCGACACTAACGATGATTGAACTCTTAGCACCCTAATAGACTATCTCTCCCTAGGAATCTGTACAAACCTCAACTTTCCTTGTTCCCATTTCTTAATAATTCCTATCCAGATAAACCAAAAATCCCTAATGTTATGATTCAAAATGTTGTTTCCAAGGTACATTTCCATAGCGGACAAGTTGTTAAATCATAGAGCACCAGAGAAAAATAAAACCCTATGTCCATTTACTTTACTGAAATCTATTCTATACTTAGTTAAAATTTTGGGTAAATTTTTCCTTTTTGGACAAGTTAATATGATCGTCATCAATACTCACAGGATGAATTTACATGATAACCTGTAGTGTATCTAGAGGGATTAACTCAATATCCTCTAGTTTATTTAAAGTACTTTACACAATCCCCTGCGGTCTTCACCAAAGAACATTGCATGATCGCAACCATTGTTCACTGGAATACTTGGTAAGATTACGGCCAATCTCCATCGGAGGAATTTACAAAAACATCCTCAGTGTAACTGAATACTTTGAAAATAACTCCACTGGTGGATCCATGGAATTTTCTACAAACCCCTCTGACCAACCAACACACTTAAGAAATTTCACTCCAGTCCATTGGGACACAGTTTCAACAAACTCCTTCGATGTACACTCTCACTCGTCAGAGAACTTAGCTGAATAAATTTCAGTAGTGCACTGAAGAACTTAATATTAACTCTTCTAATCCATTCTGGCAATATTTCCACTAATTCCTCTGATATAACCTGTTACATTTACACAAAATGCTTTCGTACATACCAGACAGTTCCCATGAACTGCTCCAATCTCAAATTTTTATCCATTAATTAAGATAAAATTAAACTTCATTGACCTTCGTGGATTCTTCACCTAGTTTCTCGCAAAAGTTAAAAATCTCATAGTGTAGCCAATCATGATGTCGTCCTCAAATGATGATATCCTACCTGAAATTGACACAAGTGATTCTTTACTTACCCAACATAAAATTTTAAATATGCATATTTGTTTTCAATATTCATTCACTGTTGAAATGATTATATTTTTATTCAACCTGATCTAATCATGTTTATTTTCTCACCTAGTTTTGTTTTTTGGGATACTTTTGATTATGTGTTTTAGGTTTAGAAATGTATCCACGAAAGAAGATAACAAGCAAGGCACCTTCCAAATAAGAATCATAAGCAGAAGACGGAAATATGAAGAGCACGATTCTTCAGAAGCAATGTATGATGACACAACAAGGCTCTTAGAAAAAGGCGGGGACTCACTCAAATGGGGCGAAGTCTTCCAAATGTTCACAATAGAAGATGACAACCAAATCGATATTTTTAAAAGTATTCGAAGATAAAAAAATACACAGGGTGGAAGCTCATGCTACAGTTCTCCCTTGCATGGATGCAATTCGATTCTCAAGCATGTAGACTTGGAAAACAGATATATACTCAACACCATAGGAGACCCTTAGCATCATTCTGAGTAGTTGACCTAGAAAAGAAATATCATTTTGAAAAGGGAACCCTAAAATTAGATGATGAACTCCTCAACCATTTCAACCTCAAACAAAAATACATGTTCAATATCTGGTACAAGCCACACAAATATTTCAAGCATAGGCCATGTGGCGAGTATCCCACCATAACACTCAGAACTCCCTATCAATATATGGTGAAAATGCTCTACAAGATGTATGGAGAGTGATATTAATCTACATCTAGGTTTTCCTTAATGTCATTTATCCATTACTATGGAGACAAAGGGTCAACATTTGACTTGGTTGAGATCCTATTAGAGAATTTGATAGAATCTATCATAGCTGTGAAGAATACCAATCCTAGGAATTTTCCAAATTTTCACATGTCATCGTACCTGTTTGATATTATGTGCATGGCACATCAATATCCTAAGATGGGTTTGTTAGAAAAACAGGATTGTAGAGCAATAAAATAAAACAAATGCGGAAACAAAACATAGAAGATACACAATACAAGAGAGACACAGATTTAAGTGGTTCACCCAGCGTGGGCTAAGTCCACCAAAGAGAAATTATCAGGTCCTTCCTTTATTATTATCCAACAAATGAAGGGATACAACCTACAACAAAACCCGTTGTAACTTCCTCTTCTTTCTCTCACAGTCTCCTCTCTCAGAATACAATACTCACCATCATACATAGCCGCAATACATTTCCCTCATAAAAGAGGGTTGTCTTCTAGGGAAAAAAACCCTAACATAATTTCTACAGTTAGATCTGGGACCTTATAATGAATGGTCCAGATTTACAATGAAATTATAATATATTTTTACAAGGCAATTTTTCCTTCAGGGGCTTCGCCCCTGAATCCCCGATGGGGGCCTGCTTGCCCCCAGACCCCACAAAGGGGGTACCCCCCCTCTACACTACCCTGCATGGAAGAGTGTATATAGTTCTAGGGTGTAAATACTTCATGAGGTATAAACACGGCTGAAAGTAAAAGACCTCTGAATCATGAAGATAATCAGGCTCCACAACCAACAATCTCCCAGTTGGAGACTAATCTCAACAACTCCATCGCTGTTATATATGCTGGACTCTGAACCTTCTTGGACCTAGCAAATTTCTCATCTTCATCTTCATTCTTGAAGACCAACTGAAACTGAGCAGGAACTCAGTTTCTCCCTCGTTACTCCCTTTGTTAACATGTCTGCAGGATTCTGGCTAGTGTGTATCTTTTCCAGCTTCAGATGTCCATCTTCCAAGGTGGATTGTATGAAGTGGTACCTCAACTATATATGCTTAGTCTTCGAATGGAAGGTTGAGTTCTTTGCAAGATGAATGACACTCTCACTGTCACAGTACAACCTGCTATTCTCTTGCTTCTTTCTCATTTCCTCCATAAACCTCTATAACCAAATCATCTCTTTACTAGCCTCTATAGCAACAACATACTCTGGCTCTGTTGTTGAAAGTGCAACAACCTTTTGCAGTTTCGAAATCCAACTTATTGTTGTTCCACCTATAGTAAAAACATACCCTCTGGTACTCCTCTTGCTATCTTTATCACTTGCCATATCTGAATCAACATATCCCTGTAGAAAAGTGTTTGAACCTCCAAAACATAATGCATGAGTAGTGGTACCTATCAAATACCTGAGAATCCACTTTACTGCCTCCCAATGTTCTTTACCTGGATTGTTCATATACCCGCTCACAACTCCTACTGCATGTGCAATATCTGATCTTGTGCAAACCATTGCATACATCAAGATGCCAACTGTTAATGAATATGGGACCTTGGACATGTATTCTATCTCCTCCTGTGTCTTGGGACACATTTCCTCAGTTAATTTGAAATGGTTGGCCAAAGGTGTACTAACTTGTTTTTCATTCTACATTCTAAACCTCTCCAACACCTTCTCTATGTACTCACCCTGAGACAATGCCAGTTTGCGAATTTTCCTGTCTCTTGTTATTCTTATACCAATGATTTTCCTTGCAACACCCAAATCCTGATCACAAATGAATTGGATAATTTCTTCTTGACCACATTTATATTCTGCGTATTAGACCCTACAACAAGCATGTCATCTACATACAATAGCAAGATAATAAAGCTTCCATTTTCTAGCTTTTTAAAATAAACACACTGATCATAATGACATCTACTATAACCCTGTTCTGTCATAAACCTATCAAACTTCAGATACCATTGCCTTAGAGCTTGCTTTAGGCCATATAAGCTCTTCTTCAACCTGCATACCAAATTCTCCTTCCCTTTGACCTCATACCCCCGTGGCTGCTGCATATAAATCTCTTCTTCCAAATCCCCATAGAAAAAAATAGTTTTTACATCTAACTATTCAAGATGCAAATCTTCTACTACCACAAGACTTAAAATAGTTCTAATTGAAGTCACTTTAACAACAAGAGAAAATATTTCATCAAAATCTATACCTTTCTTTTGTGCAAACCCCTTTACAACAAGTCTAGCCTTGTACCACTTTTCTCCTCCATTTTCTTCCTTCAACTTGTAAACCCATTTATTCTGCAATGCTCTTTTTCCCGCAGACAACTGAACCAAGTCCCAAGTATGGTTATTTACCTTGCTCCCACTTCCTTTTGGTGTCTACCTGTATTGCCTCTTCATAAAATTCTGGTTCATCGGAATCAGTCAACAATAAATAATACAATGAAGGAGAGTGTCGTTCAGGGGGGTATACTTAACCTGGTAGATTTTCTAACAACACTTGTAGGCATTTGAAGTACCTGCTACTCATGTTGTTGTACATTTTGATTTTCTTGGTTACTTTGGAATTTCTTTTTAAGTGATCTCATCAAGCACTGTGTATTCTTGTTTTTCTTTTTCCTATTTCTTTCCTTGCAACTGATATTTGTACATGACCTTCTCATTGAATATGACATCTCTACTCCTAATGATTTTGTTATTTTCATAATCCCATAAGCGATAACCAAAATCATTAACACCGTATCCAATAATGATACATTTCTTGGATTTTGCCTCAAGCTGTGTTCTATTTTCTTTATCAATATGGACAAATGCTTCACAACCGAAAGTTTTCAAAAAAGAATAGTTTACCTTTTTTCATGTCCATTCCTCCTCTGGAATTCTACCATCCAAAGATCTTGAAGGTCCTCTTTTTATTAATTAAATAGCAGTATCTACAACATATTCCCAAAACTGTAAGGTAAAACTAGCACACAATCTCATACTCCTTGCACACTCCATGATTGTCCTGTTCATCCTTTCTAACGGACCATTTTCTTGTGGTGTTCTTGGAACTGTCTTCTCTCTACAAATCCCATGGTATGAACAATAATCATCAAACTCCTCGCTACAATATTCACCTCCATTATTTGATCTGAGATGCTTCAAAAATTTTACTGTCTCATTCTCAACTAAAGATTTCCATTTCTTAAAAGTATCAAAAACATCAGATTTTTGTCTAATGCAATAAACCCAAGTTTTTCTAGTTGCATCATCAATAAAAGTAACATAATAACAAGAGCCACCAAGAGATGATACCTGAGATGTTCCCCATACATCTATATGCACAAGCTCTAACCTTTCACTCTTCTTTTCTTTTCCGACTCTAAGAAATTTGACTCTCTTCGGTTTTCCATAAAGACAATGCTCATAGAAATCCAAATCAATTTGTTTAAGATATGGCAACAAATTTCTTTTGTGAAGTATTTCCATCCCCTTCTCACTCATGTGTTCAAATCTATGATGCCATAGTGTTGTATCCACTCTTGTAGAAGCTAAAGAGATAGAAGAGTCGCTATTACCAGTACATAAATACAATGTACCTACCTTCTCTCCTTTTTCTATCACCAATGATCCTTTGATGGCCTTCCACATCTTATCTGTAAATATGGATATACAACCTTCACTTAACAACTCGCTTGTTGAAATTAGATTTTTTCTTAAATCTAAAACATGTCTTACCTCTTTCAACAACCATTGGTTTCCATTGTGTTGCTTTATTTTTACCTTTCCTAAATTTTGCATGGTGCATTGTCACTCAAATGAACCTGTCGAAAATCACCTTGAACATAATATAGAAAATGTTTCCTATGGGTTGTGGCATGAAATGAAGCTCCTGAATCTACTACTGTTAAGGTCCTAACCCGCACATAGGTAGCTCAATGTATTCGGATGTAATAAATGTCAATATTAATAAGGCCTTTCAATAAAATAGAATAAGGCAGATGTAAGAAGACCTAATAGAAGCTTTCGCTTCTGGAAGGATCTTCCTCTAGATGCTTCTCTTAATAGACATATTAAGTATAAATAAGGGTCAAGGGAATGAAAACCCTAGCTTGGAGATTATTGTAACAGAGCGTTGCTTGTCTTGAGGTTTCCCCCTCGAAGAGGCCTGTGAACATTCCTTTCTGAATCAAAGTGATATTTTAGTTGTTGTTCTCATATTATTTCTATGTCATTGTGGAGATTATGCTGGTTATATTACTGTTATTCTGCCATTTTTAGCATTTTATTTCTGTTCTGCGTATTTATTATATCTGGTATCTTGCAAGTGGTATCAAAGCACTTTCCTTGGCAGAAATTGTGGGTAGTTTTTTTTCCAAGGTAGAGACATATTCCGACGTCTTTAATCCACAGAGATTTGTCGTTACGTGCATAAACCCATGGTTGAGGGATTCATACATGCAGGAAATACAAGTGGTTCTTAAGCGCACATCTGTTGGCCACCCTTGTAACCCCTGTTGGTACCCCTTCAAGTGGTAACGCATCAGACAACACCTGTGTATGGATAAGCCTATATTTCCTGAAGCCCTCTTTAGATAAACCTATCAGTTTCCAGACTGCTATAGTGTCACCGAGAACAACACTCGGGAAGATACTCTCTAGTACCTAGGTAGTCGGGTAGTACGGCTAAGGGTATGGTCTATCCTCCTTAGTTAGTGCCCTGAGATATTGGGCCGAGTACTACTGTTGGACCCTGAATGTATATCAGAGAGCTATAGCACAGGGAAAACCCTTGTTTGTAGAACCCTTGAATACCTAACCCTTGGGGAACATAAACATAAGCATAAAAAAATTAAATCGGCGAGATCTATTGCCACACATATGTGTTTGGGTTGCCAAGTAAATACACATTTCTTTATGGTTAATAATTTGGGGATTTCATCACTGTAGCATTCTTCAGACTGAAGTATTCGAGAGTGTTTTATCAGTGGCCTCAAGGAGGAGATTCAGGCCCATGTCCTCATGGCTCAACCTACGACTTGGGTGGAGGCTACTAAAAAAGATAAAGAAGCACAACAAATTGTTGCCTCTCAAAACCATAAGCCTTCCTTTATCCCTCGCCCTAAACCAGTAAACCCCACTACTCCCTCCGCCCCATTAAAGATCCAAAAATTGACTAGGGATGAAATAGTTGAACACCAACACAAAGGCCTCTGTTATAATTGTGATGACAAATATTTCTCGGGCCACAAATGTAAGGAACAAAATATTTTTATGGGAATCTCTGAGCATATTATGGAAGAGGATGTTGACACTCCCCTTGGGCCCAAGTCACCAGAAATCACTAACATAAACCCTCCCTCCAACCCTCCCGAAGTGGAACTGATCATTTCCCTCAATTCTCTCATCGGCTTCTCTGCCCCCCAAACCTTCAAGTTAATCGGTTACATCAAGCACTGAAAGGTCATCATTTTGGTTGATAGTAACAACACCCACAATTTTATTCATCACCACATTGCCCAAGAAACCCATTGCTACATCCATGTTGTCGACAATTTCCAAATCATGATTGCCAATGGTGGTTCTATGAAATGTGGTGGGCGTTGTGAAAATGTGTGTCTCCAAATCGGTGACTACCACCTAAAATCCCATATGTTTGCTATTGACATGGGCGGTTGCGACATTGTGTTGGGTGCAGACTGGCTAAGGACTTTGGGTCCCATTCTCATGGATTTTCTGAACTTAACCATGCAATTTGACCAAGAAGGCCACCAATATAAATTCCAAGGCATCACTGTTGGTTCACCTGAGGTCATCAATTCTCATCGCATGGAAAAATTGCTCAAAAAAGGTCATTATGGTGTCATTTCCCAACTTCACGCCATACAAGTCATAGAGACACCCCTAGTTCCCCAAGACCTCCAAGCCCTCCTTTCTAAAAATCAAACGATATTTTCCACTCCCCAAGGACTCCCTCCTTCCCACGGTGTTCATGATCATTCCATTCCCCTTGTCCCAGGAAGACTTCCCCCCAATATCCATCCATATCGCCACCCCTTTGCACAAAAAAATGAAATTGAGAAAATGGTCCAGGAACTCCTTGCTGCAGCCGTCATCTGTCCCAGTACAATCCCTTACTCATCTCCCGTCGTCATGGTACTGAAGAAAGAAGGTTCTTGGAGAATGTGTCCTGACTTCTGTGCTCTGAACAAACTGACCATCAATGACAAATTTCCCATTCTTTTCATTGATGACCTCTTGGATGAATTGAGTGGTGCCCAATTCTTTACCAAACTTGATATTCTCTCGGTCTATCACCAGATACGTATGAAAGAGGCCGACATTCCCAAGACCACCTTTCACACTCATGAGGGCCACTATGATTTTTTGGTCATGCCCTTTGGCTTGTGTAACACCCCCTCCACCTTCCAGAGCCTCATGAACCATGTCTTCCGCCATTTTCTCCGTCATTTTGTCTTAGTTTTCTTTAATAATATCCTCATCTATAGAAAAACCTAGTTAGACCATCTTACTCATGTGGATCAAGTTCTCCGCCTACTCTCTCAGCACCAACTTTTCCTGAAATAGTCCAAATGTGCTTTTGGTGCCTCAGAAGTAGAATACTTGGGTCATCTGGTGGAAAAGGATGGCGTTAAGGTGGAACGAAAAAGATTGAAGCTATGCAAGACTGGTCGCACCCAAAGACTCTTAAAAGCTTGCGTGGATTTTTGGGCCTACCAAGGTATTATCGCAAGTTTGTTAAGAACTACGGAAAGATTGCAGCACCTCTCATGCTCTCCTCAAAAAGAACTCTTTCACTTGGAATCCAGCAGCTGCTCAAGATTTTCAAACCTTGAAGATATCCATGTGCACCACTCTCGTTCTGGCCCTTCCTGATTTCACAAAGATGTTTGTGTTGGAATGTGACGCCTCAGGGAAAGGAATCGATGTTTTCCTTATGCAAGAGGGTCGACCTTTGACCTTCACCAGCAAGAAACTGTCTGAAAGGAATCTGGGCAAACCCATTTATGAAAAAGAAATGTTGGTGATTGTGCATGTCGTTGAGTTGTGGAGTCCTTATCTCTTAGGTAAACTCTTCCAAATTAAGACCGACCATCAAAGCCTCAAGTACTTTCTGGAACAACTCATTTCCTCCCAGGAGCAACAAAAATGGGTGACTAAGCTCTTTGGATATGATTATGAGATCATTTACAAGAAGGGAAAAGACAATGTCATGGCGGATGCACTGTCCTGGAAATATGAAGATGAAGGATCCCTTTTTTCTCTTTCCTTCATTGTACCTGATTGGCTCCAAGTTGTGCGCCAGGAATGGATTCAAGATCCCAAAAGTTCACATCTGATCCAACAACTGCAGAACAAGGCTCTGACTCCCCCAGGGTACTCCTAGCTCTAGGATGAGCTTTGATACAAACGTTTCTTGTATTTAAGTAAACAATCCAAGCTCAAATCCATGGTATTTTCTGAGCTTCATGATAAACCCATAGCGGGGCACTCAGGATTCACCAAAACATATGACTGGGTCAAATGTTCTTTTTTCGGGGATGGTATGAAAAAGAACATCTGTAAGTTTGTCTCTGAATGTGAGGTGTGTCAATGCAACAAGGGAGAAACAGTCAAATATCTAGGCACCCTCCAACCACTTCCGATTCCCCCTGCTATTTGGAAGGATATCTCTATGGACTTTATTACAGGCTTACCCAAATCGGGGAATAAATCAGTCATAATGGTGGTGGTGGATCACCTTTCCAAGTATGCTCATTTTTGTGCTCTTCACCACCCATTTACTGCATCCGCGGTGGCTCAAATTTTCATGGACCAGGTCTTCAAGCTTCATGGCATGCCGCATTCTATTGTTTCTGATCGTGACCCAACTTTCACAAGCAATTTTTGGCAAGAAATTTTTAAGCTACAAGGCACACAATTGCATCTCATCTTATCTTATCATCCCCAGATGGATGGTCAAACGAAAGTTGTCAACAAGTGTTTGGAAACATATCTGAGGTGCTTTACCTCTGAAAAACTACACCAGTGGGCTCAATGGTTACCCCTAGCCGAATGGTGGTACAACACTACATACCATACAACCACTCGCATGACTCCTTTTGAAGCAGTATATGGACAGAAGCCACCTTCAGTTATCTCATACTTACTGGGTACCTCGAAGGTCCAGGCGGTTGACCAAACACTTACAGTTCGAGAGGATATCCTTCGTACCCTTAAAGAGAACTTGGTCATGGTGCATAATCGAATGAAGCAGCAAGTAGAACAAGGTCGTTCCGAACGTCAATTTTCGTAAGGGGATCAGGTGTTTCTAAGACTGCAACCATATAAGAAAACTTCCCTCAAGGCCAAGCATTGTCAGAAGCTAGAACCCAAATTTTATGGCCCTTACACAGTTCTCAAGCATGTCGGACAAGTCACATATCAGTTAGCTCTGCCCAATTAGTCGAAGCTACATCGTGTTTTTCATGTTTCATGGTTGAAGAAGGTGATTGGAACCAGGTGAAAAATTCAAGCCAACCTTCCAGAGTTAGCTAAAGAAGGATCCATTTGGCTACATCCAGAAGAAGTTTTGGACCATCGTGAGCATCACCTGCATCATAGAACCATCAAGGAAGTGCTAGTACAATGGAAATATATGACTCCAGCAGATGCCACTTGGGAACCAACTACCATTCTGCATCAGTTTCCACATCTCAAGCCTTGAGGACAAGGTTATTTTTAAGGGGGCGGACATGTTAAGGTCCTAACCCACACATAGGTAGATCAATGTATTCGGATGTAATAAAGGTCAATATTAATCAGGCCTTTCAATAAAATAGAATAAGGCGAATGTAAGAAGACCTAATAGAAGCTTCCGCTTCTAGAAGGATCTTCCTCTAGATGCTTCTCTTAATATACATATTAAGTATAAATAAGGTTCGAGGGTATGAAAACCCTAGCTTGGAGATTATTGTAACAGATAACTGCTTGTCTGGAGGTTGCCCCCTCGAAGAGGCCTATGAACATTGCTTTCTGAATCAAAGTGCTATTTCAGTTGTTGTTCTCATATTATTTATGTGTTATTGTGGAGATTATGTTGGTTATATTACTGTTATTCTTCCATTTCTAGCATTTTATTTCTGTTCTGCATATTTATTATATCTGGTATCTTGAAACTACCCAAGACTCAGAAATATCATCTACAGAAAGAATCAAAGCATCTTGTAACACATCACCTGTTACATTTTCTTCCTGATTTCTCTTCTATTGTCCATCTCTTTGTTTCTTTGGAGCTCTGCAGTATTTCTTCAGATGTCCTTTCTTCCCACAATTCCAACACTCTATCTTTCCAAGTATGGATTTGGATCTTCCCTTCCTAGAATTCCCACGGTTCCCGAAACCCTTTCATCTATCCTTTTTTCTTCCCCTATTCTCCATGTTCAATGCATTTCCTCATGTCTCACCTATGCTTTTCCATCGCATTTCCTCACTAAGGATAACACCAACAACATCATCAAATTTTAAAGTATTTGAACTAGAGACACAGTTACTTAAATCCATGACCAAGCCATTCCATCTTTCTGGCAATGAGCACAAGATTAGAAGATCCCTAACCTCATCATCAAAGTCCACTTTTACAGAACTTAGTTGATTAGTAACCGTATTAAAATCATTTAAATGATCTGCAACAGACCCACCTTCCGACATCTTCATATTAAATAATCTCTTTATTATAAATACCTTATTGGATTCCGACGATTTTTCATACAATTTGGCCAATGCATCCATCAAACCCTTCATTGTCTTTTCTTTGGAAATATTGAAAGCCACCGACGCTACCAGGCTTAGCCATATCGTTCCTAGAGCCTTTTTGTCAAGAATCCCCCATTATTCTTCCTTTGTAGCCACCGACTTCTTTGTTATTCTGCCCAATGGTAGGAATAGATCCTTCTGATATAAATAGTCTTCCATCTGCATCTTCCATAACTGGTAGTTTTGGCCATTAAATTTCTTGACCCTAAACTTTCCATATTCTGACATTGCTCCCACTCGAACTAGGAACCCTCTTTTCTTGCAAGTTACCTTTCACTCTGATAACAGTTGTTAGAAAAACAGGACCGTGGAGAAATAAAATAAAACAAATGCATAAACAAAACACAAAAGATACACAATACAAGAGAGACATAGATTTATGTGATTCACCCAGTGTGGGCTACATCCACCAGAGAAATTTCCACGTCCTTCCTTTATTATTATCCAGCAAATGAAGGGATACAACCTACAACAAAACCCGTTGTAACTTCCTCTTCTTTCTCTCATAGTATCCTCTCTCAGAATACAATACTTTCCATCATACATAGTCGTAATACATTTCCCTCATAAAAGAGGGTTTCCTTCTAGGGAAAAAAACCCTAACATAATTTCTATTGTTAGATCTGCGACCTTATAATGAATGGTTCATATTTACAATGACATTACAATATACTTTTACAAGGTAATTTTTCCTTCCGGGGCTTCACCCCTGAACCCCCGCTGGGGGCCCACTTTCCCCTAGACCCACCAGCCGGGGGGATAGCCCCCTCGTACCCTGAAGAGGGGGTACCCCCCCTCTGCGCTTCCCCACGTGGAAGAGTGTACATACTTCTAGGGTTTAAGTACTTCATGGGGTATAAACACAGCTGAAAGTAAAAGACCTTTGAATCAGGAAGATAATTAGGCTCCACAACCAAGAAGGTTGGGCATCGAAACCAAAAGACCCAAGCATACACATCTATTGGAAGGTGCTATGGTAGCACAAGCATAGGTGATAATATCACAATATATGTGATCACTTCTTCTTGCCTTTGTATGAATTCTTTTTTGTGTGTCAGCCCCTTTCATGACCATTAAAGCACTAGCAATAATAAAAAATATTATGGACTGATAACTAATGGAACATGGGAATTACATCAGGATATACGGGTCCACCATGGCTCCACATTTACTTTAATGATTTGTCTCATAAAAACTAGTCCTTCAATAGGTTTCCTATCATACAGTGATCCACATAGTCAAGACAACTCTCAATTAGGAAAATAAAGATAATTTTCCCCCACTTCCATTATGGATCGGTTCTTAATCATTCGAAACCACCAAGAAACCTCATGATGAAGTGTATACATTAACATTGTACCACTTCAAGGAATAAATATTGAGAAGGCATGATCCCAAGAGGGTTGTCTAATATTATTGTATCCAACTAAAATTCCCATGGGAATATATGCCATTCGTTTATGACAAAGAAGAAGTTCATTGTGGGGCACAAACCTATGATGAAGTCATCTTTAGGAATCAAGGAAAACCCATGGGAAGAATCACTGATGAAGAGAAGGTATGTGAAGAAGCATGAAAGAAGGAAGAGGAACAAGTAGCAACAAAGGTATATGCTACAATGACATCCATGCATTTCAGGTCAGCTAAAGAAGAAGAAAAAACTACAGTTAAGAAGAGAAATATGGAAAGATTTTACAAAAAGAAGGAGGATGCAGTAGAAAAGAAGAGGAAGACTGATGAAGCTAGAGATAAGGAAAAAGATAATGTAGTAGATGTTGGAGAAATTTCTATTTTCGACACACTAATTCAATGGGAGTAACACTAGTTCATTGGGAGTTAACTGACTAGTTCTATTTTTACCATCACTATTATGCATGCATGCATTCCTAAAGAAAGCTAACTGCTTGATTGCTTTTCTTAATTATGGAATGTTTTTCCCTATATATCAGTGTATTCCACTCATTCATTGTATCATATTGATCATGATCTATGTATCAATCATCAACTCATTAGAGTAGTGTGAATATATTTTCTCATTCTTCCATATTGAATCTCTCTTCCTTTCCTGATAAT
>ML797502.1:195126-239337 GCA_009831015.1 Picea engelmannii
TTCTCTTCCTTGAGTCCATGCTCAAGACCCCATATTCTCATGGGGGATGATACTCCAGTAGCAGTAGCAGGAGAAGGGAGAGTGGAACTCCACAATGGTAGTTTTGAGAATGTTTTACATGTTCCAAAGCTTTCTATGAATCTGCTCTCAGTTTATCAAGTCGCTCAGAAAGGTAAAAAGGTTGAATTTACATCAGATTCAGTTTCAATAATTGACATGCATGACAATTCCATCATTGCAACTGGTGAGGTGGATCACAAGTCAAGGTTGTATAAATTCACTAAGTTTTCTGACGATGACTCCTCTATTCTACTTACACATAACAAGAGTACTTTGCATGCACCTCCAGTGCAACATGCATATACTCTCGTTCTTCCATCAATTTCAGACATCATAGATGATTCCATACACTCATATTTTTTACATGGAAATAAGCAAGTAGTACATCCAAATAAGAAGCCAGCGTTGAAGCTTTAGCAGATGCCCACGAAGGCACATACCACACTTCAGGCAGCAGACAACCTTGCAGAGAATCCATTGGATTCGAGGAGGAATCAATCTCAGCATGAGGAGCCTTCTCATGTATTTTCAGCTTTAGAACCTGCGATGCCCATGCATTTCTATATGGTTCAATCTACTGATCCACAAAACTACAATAGGGTTGTGGGAAATCGATTATGGAAAGAATCCATGCAGAAGTAGTATTACTCACTCCTACAGAACCAGACTTGGAATATGGTTCCACGTCCACCAGAAAGGAATATTTTCAGGTGCAGATGGGTCCACAGGATCAAGAAGTACAAGGCCGGATAGGTTGCCAAAGGACTTCATCAGATCCATAAAGATTTCTACATATTCACAAATACTTTCAATGAGAAGAAGTTTCAGACTTTGTGGGATCATCTTGCAGTGAAGAACAGAGTTGCCTAGCAGTTATCATTTTCTTCTTTTGATACATTATCTTTTGAGGCGGGGTTTTGTTCCCAAGTGGTTTTCCCTCTTTCCTCACTTTTATTCAGTGTTCATTAGTTGCATTGTACATGACTACCTAAAATTGCCTAGTAGCCGAGACTCATTTTTTTCTCCATAGTGATGTTCAAGGGGGGTTAATATAGGGTTATGGGAAACTGAAAGTGATTAAAAGTCAAAGAAAAGGATGTGAAATAATTGTAAAATGAAGTCTGTTAACTCAACATCTCCCCCCAACTGAACATGTTGCATGTCCTCATGCACCCTCACATCTGGCTCTACTGAATTGTTTGATGGGGTCTTCTTTCTCTGTAAAGTATCTAAGTGGCAGTTGAGATACTCGTGGTTAGTTCTTGTGTGACAACCACAAGTTCTGCAAGTGTTGGTTCTTGTGTGGAAACACATACCTTTGATCATGAGTTTCAATTGAGCTTCTTGTGGTTGGTTCTTATGTGGCAATCACAATTCTTTGAGTTTTGTTTCTTATGTGACAACACCTACTCCTTAGAATTAACCTCTTTTTTGTTACAACAAAGAATCTTCCCGTTTTAGAAAAAATACCATAAACTTGAAAATTCAATCATGCATTCAAAATGATGACCCAATAGTTTGTGCAGAAACAAAATATCTTCTTACCTGGCCCATCATAATTTTTCAATGAAATATCTAGTTCAATAGGTACCAAATCATTTTATGAAGTGTGCACACAAAACCCATATGACAGATTTTTGTTTAAGGTTGCACTAGTATGCAAACAAACAAATGGTTACCATATCTCCAAAGGGTTAGAATATGTCCTATGAAAAACTTGGTCATCCCATTTATCATAATTTATCAACTCGATTCTGGTGAAATTTTGTGGAGTTGTTGGTATTAACTCTATTCTTCTATCCACCAAAATTCATGGCCCATGAATGCACAAATCTCAAGAAAAACGCAAAATGGTTGTAGGTGACGATGGATGATTTCTCACAAAATATAAATATGTTTGACTTGCAATTTTTTGTGTTTATTAATCTTACCTTAATGCATCTCTCCTCCAAATTTCACAACCAATGGGTTCAATATTTAAAAGATATATTGAAATCGATTTCTGCCCTATTTCATATTTTTATTGTTGTCCTTCTTGGAGACTTTTATACATGTGATTAACCTTCCTTATTTCCCATTATGTATGAAAAAGAAGCAACAATGCATTTATTGATAATTATCTTGACTTTGAACCCAACATTCTTCTTGTGTTTTCTGTCACTGATACATATGCATCATTAGAACATGATGAAATAATTATAACAAACAAACAATCCAATCATCAAACTAAGGGAGAAGAATAGTATCAGAAGATATGTGTAACCTGAATTGATCAGTGTCAATGAAATACATATATGAAGAAGTGTCACTTACTCTTTTTTCTAAAATAATTGGAAATACATGGGAAACAATGGCCAAATTGCTCAACAAAACAATTTAAATAAGGGAAACTTCTCTCATCACTTATGTTAGTTCCTAAAGTCTACACCTGATTGCTAAAGGGAAGAGCTAGGCCACCTCAAGTTTTGAATGGTTATTTTTATTTTATTTTGTTGGTCAGTTAGAGGGTTTGTTTTACCAAGACAAGAGCATGGTTGGGTTGGAAAAATGATAAGGATGAGGTTCCTCCTTGGTTGGTGCCACACTAATGATAGACAAGTGAAATAATAGAGGTAAAAATAAAGGGAAACAACAAACCACTCAATGAATAATCTACTACAAGAAGTTTAATACTTTAAATATCATTTCAAGACATTAAACGTGTATCAAAAACGCAATTACTCCCATAAGTTGCAATAAAAAAAAATATTCACCAAAGCATTAGTTGTTTTATAGGTTGCATATTAGTAAATACAAGTTATACAATAGTTGAAGGAAATGTATCAAAGACACAATTACTCCCACAAGTTGCAATAAAAACAAATATTCACCAAAGCATTAGTTGTTTTATAGGTTGCATATTAGTAAATACAAGTTATACAATAGTTGAAGGAAATGAAATGTACATTGCAAAAATAAAAAATTGCATTTTAGATAAGATAAAAAAACATGAATATTTGGACAAAAAAATTAATCAAGAGTATATTCACCAGGTAGAGAGATTTAATCCATGCATAGAACAAGTTGAACCCATTGGTGTATTGATCTTCTTTTCCCAAAAGCTCAACCCTTCAAAACATACAAAAACTACATATTTATCAAAGTTGTAAAGGCTCTTGTCCATCTAGGACTAAGACTTAACTCTATACTACCGGTTACAAAACAAATTATTAACTTAACTAGAAATTGTTGGAGTATAGTAATGTATAATTCAAACTTAACTTTAACAAAAATGAGTGGTTATTAACACACATAAAAGACCACTTATTAACTTGATCTGAAATAGTCTTGCAATTAAACAACTAAAAACTGCTACTAGTAATGAAAATGGACTAAAGCATGCATTGGAATAAACTAAGATTTGACAGAAAATGACTAGGAGTGATAGAACTAAGTTCTATATCAAGCATTGGTATCCATGCACGTTGTTGGAGGCCACTGGGAGATAACTAGACTGTGTTTGGCTATTCAACAACACAAGTATTCCAATAGAGAATGAACACCTTATGTAACCACTCACATAACCAGATCAAAGATCAACATGTTGATGCTTTCACATGGTAAAAACCCTATGGGGAAACATCCATCACCCCAACCAACGCAACCACTTGGAGCAATTTATTAATGCAAAAGAAAAAGATTACAAAAAGATTTTAGAAGAGAGTTTCACACAATCGATCATCAGCAAATGACCCTCCATGCTCTTTAAATAGAGATCATGGACTAATCAGGTGTAAATACATAGATCAATGGTTGTTAAGATCGAGGAGAGTATGAACCGTCAGATCAATCTAAGTTAGGAACATATCATGATCGTCAAATTTCCTAACTACAAATGCATACTAATGCAAACTAAAGAAGCACTCTTTTACCTAATGTGTTAAGAACCAAACATCAATATAGCATATAAAAACCTCAGAAAAAGTACTCAACGCCTTGAAAAAGAGATAATTTCAGATAATAATCCTCTTCGAGGGGGCAACCTCCTTTTACCCCACTTAAATGTTCAAGTACAAGATGATTCAAAATGAAAATGTCTCCTTGGTATATATAGGAGACTAGGAGGTATAATTACAAATAATGGCCTAAAGCCGACATTATTAAAATAACATTATTAATATAAATTACAACTAATGGCCTAAAGCCGACATAAATAAAATAGAATTACTAATCTAATATGCCCCAATTAAGGGGTAATGAGCCAACATTAGGGCTTAACATAACGACACCTTAGACCAAGTAGATCTTAGCTAACTTCTAAGTGTCTAAATATCCTAACATCACCCCTTAAGGACAACTTGGGATAGGATTGAATGATTTACAATGTTGACACAATAGGAGAAGGAAGGAGGCATTAGATCATATCCCCCCTTAATGACATCTTCCCGAACTCCTAACATAGATCAAAGTTTGGAAAACTTTGATTCTGTAAGAGATGTTGTGAAAATGTCTGCAACTTGATATTCTATAGGGAAAAAGAGCACTTCAATAACTTGATCATGAATGAGCTTTCTTATGAAGTGCATGTGTAGCTCGATGTGCTTGCTGCGTTGTTGTTGAATTCAGTCTTTGGCAAGATTGATGGCACTCTGATTTTCACACCAAAGGTTGGTCGGATGTTGCTGCATGAATCCAAACTATGAAAGGATCTATTGAAGCCATAAGGCTTCCTGATTTTCTTTTACCATTGCTCAGTACTCTACTTATTCTAAAGAAAGTGCAATAGTATATTGCTTCTTACAGGCCCAAGTGACAGGTCCTGAACCAAGGCTGAAAACATAACCTACATTAGACTTCTGATCATCAGGGTCATCAGCCCAATATGAATTAGTGAAACCAACCAATAAAGGAGTCCCCCCTAAACTGTAATGTATATCGAACTGCACTATACCATGAACATAGCGATGTATCCTTTTAGCTACTTTCCAATGGCTTTCATGGGGTGTTTACATATACCAGGCAACAAGACCAATAGCAAAGGAAAGATCAATATGAGTATGAGTTAAGTATAAGAGGCTACCAACTAACTAATGGTACATGGTGGCATCAAGTTCAATATATGTACATGTGGAAGTAAGCGTGAATCCATACTGGAAGGGAGAAGGGGTTGGTTTACAATCATCCATGTGAAAGCGACGAAGAAGGTCACAAGCATACTTACACTGGGAAATAAAAATTCATTCATTGGTTTGAAAAACTTGGAGGCCAATGTCTTTGGATCATGAGTCTCTAAAAATTGAGCCAAAATTGAAGAGGCATCGTTGGAACTGTGAATGTGTTCGACGCTGATATGAAGGATTACCAACAAGACCACCAACTTCTTCTCATGTTGCATGGACCCATATAGGAAGCGGTCAAACTAGTGTTGGTTCAAGTTCAAAGGACTCATCTGGAGGAAGGTGAGTAGGTGGAGGTGGATTTTCATCCTCACTGTCATCATCTGAAGGAGAAACCAGAATAGGAACAAAAGAAGGAAAAAACGTTGAAGATGGCTCGCAGGCTGAAGAAGGAACAATCGTCGAATTAGGCTTGCAGGACAAGAGATTTTCATCAAATTTAACATCTATTCTAATAATAATTTCATTACAATGTGGTTGAAGAAGTCTATAACCTTTGACATCTTCAGAATAACTAACAAATATACACTTCTCACTTTGAGGTTGCAATTCTTTCCATTTCTCATCAGGAAAGTGAGCCCTTAGTATACTGCCAAATACACAGAAGTGACTTACATATGGTTTAATTTTCGTCCAATCTTCTTTTGGTGTTATATTTTTAAGAGCCTTTGTGGGAGTGTGATTGACTATGTAATTTGCACAGTTGATTGCTTTCGCCCAATATTTTAGATTTAATCCCTTAGATTGGATCATACAATTATCCATTTATTTTAATGTGTGGTTCTTTCTCTCATCAACAACATTTTGTTGTGGTGTATATGGAATAGTGTGTTTCATTTGGATTCCCTATGTAGTGCAGTAAATTGTAAAATTATTGTTCACATATTTCCCTCCATTATCTATTTTTAAATTTTGAATTTGATGTCCATATTTCTTTTCTACAAGGGCATTATAGGTCAAAAACTTGTCAAAAACTTCGATCGTAAGTTTTAAGAAGTAAACCCAAGTACGTCTGGAAAAATCATCAATGAAAATTAAGAAATACTTGCACCCAAAAAAAGAAGGAGAAGAAAGTGGACCACACAAATCACTGTGAACAAGCTGCAAAGGGCCCGAGGCATGCCAAGAGGCAAGTTTGTCAAAAATTTCCTGAGGATGTTTTTGGAGAACATAGCCGACATAAACACCATCTTTGCATGAAATAGGAGGAATACCAGTCACCATCTATTGATTACATAGTTTCTCTAATGAGCGATAGTTTAGATTACCAAACCGCTCATGCCAAAGTTTGCTCAAGTCATCATTATGAGCAACAAAAACTGATGAAAAATATTATGATCCAAAGTTGTCAAACTTGTACAACCTAGTAATATCATCAACAATTCTAGTTGCAAGAACATGCTTAGGATCTTTTAGATCCTTGATTACAACTTGGTGAGGTGAAACCTCTACGGTTTTACCTTCACCTGAATAAGTGATTTGATATATTGATAGAAGGTTTACAAGAAAGACTTGTAAGACATAATACATTATTGAAATGACCATTATCTACTTGAACTATTCCATATCCTACAACACTAAGAGATCTATCATCACCAACAAATATTTTCTTGGTGTTACATTCATTTAGAGTAGAAAATATGTCTTTATCCTTAGCCATATGATAATATGCTCCTAAATCAATAAGCCACTCACCAGAAGAAGAAGTATAAGTTGTATTGAAGTAGAAAGCATAAGAAGAAAGTGCATGTCCATGAGAAGAAGAAGAAGAAGTAGAATCAATATTGATGTTGTGCTTAGTCATCGTTGCTTCTAAAGATGCCATCTTCTTGAAACATTTGGACTCATCATGACCATCTTTATCATAAAAGTTGCAATGTCTGTCAGTTTTCTTATCTGTATATTTTGGTCCTTTGTCACCATTAGGCGTTGAATATGTCTAAGTGGGTTTGGGACCCTTATGTTAATTTTTGTTGTAGCGAGGATGTTGCTTCTTGGGATACTTCGGTTTATATTTCTACTGGGAAACTAAGGCTTTGTTGGAGGTACCTACAGTCCTGATCACTCCAAATTGTATAATCTTACCTTCCTCTCTAATTGAAATAGCACAAAATGAATCAAGAGTGGGTTTTTGATAAGCTTTCCCTAGAGCCTCTCTCATGGAATAAATGGTAGATATAAACACAGAATATGCACTACCTAGCTTAGAAAGAATAAGATAGATGCAACACTCTTCCTCCATGTCTATCTCACATTCTTCACATAAAATTCTGAGTGTTTTAAACTTAGATAGATAGTCTCCAAGGAAATAAAATCACTTGGAATTAAGGTTGGTACTTGATTTTCTAACTATTGTGCTCGAATAATATTGAGTTTACCAAACACAATTTCAATCTTTTCCCAAGCTTCATGGGGGTCATTAATTTCTTTAAGGTGGAACCTTAAATCAGGAAAGATGGACGTTCCAATTACTCCACGTGCTTCATCACTCCTATTAGACCATTTGAATTTCTTGTCATCATCAGTGGGTGTTTTTTCCTTTCCCAAGGTAATATGATACAAGCCTTTACTTCTTAATAAATCTTCCATATGAGATTTTAATTGGAAGTTGGTGTTGCTGGTAAGAAAGAGATTACTTGTAGAATCCATATTAAATATGAAGATAATATGGATTTAAAAACTGAAACAGATGATCTAGATGGAAAGAGCTCAAAAATTTATGCTGTTTAAAAAAAAAACGTCATTGAAAGCAGACTTCGAATGTGAGAGTTATGTCATTTTTAGAAAAGGCATAAACAGTAACCAAGAGACCACGTGATAGTGTAAGTTGTTTTATGAAGTGACCCAATTTTATAAAGAGAAGTGGGGATCACTTTTACAATGAAGTTACTTTATAAAAGAAAATCGGCATGCAAAATAAATAACTCTAAAATAAAATATTAAAGTTATTGATAGTGATTCACTTTTATACTTGAAGTGAAATACACTTTACAATTTGAGCATGAATGTTTTCAAAAAAAAGTAACAAAAGAGAGACTTGAACTCAAGACCTCTTACTTGATAAGGAAACTTTTAACCAAATAGTCTAGCAAAACATATTGTTTTTTTTAGGAAGAGGATTGTTGTTGTTGAGCATGCTAAAAAAAAACTCTTTTCACACAAGATAAAAAATTCGCTTCTCGATGACAACAAGGGTTAGATCTCGGTTAGCTTACCTGGAAGATGCACCTTTTTCTATCTGTTTCTGATTTTCCAAGACTGCACAGGGCATGAGGAAAACATAATACACAAATATAAAAGAGTAGAAACTCATAAATAAATAATACAAAACCTAAATAAAACCAAAATAATACTCTGCAAAAAATTTAAAAAATGTGTATGTAGGCTTTATACCTCCGAATATGACTGAAATGGTAGTATCTTGGGAAAACATAAATATTTTCGAGTGAAACAAAAAATGTTCCTGAATGTAACGAGCCCTCTGGATGCAATGGAACTATCCTCTAAGCCTGGAAATGTATGAAAATTACATAAAATAAATATGAGGCAACTCGGCTTCACGATCTCGATCTACAATAGGAGCAGGTCTTCAAACAGGCTATGAAGCCATGTTCGACAACACATGTATCCCAAAAGAGGAAGAACACCTTCAATAACCACTCACATAACCATATCAAATATCAACACACCGATGTTTTCACATGGTAAATTCCCTATGGGGAAACATCCACGACCCCAGCCAACACGACCACATGGAGCAGTTTATTAATGCAAAGAAAAAAAATACATAGATATTTCACAAGAGATTTTCTCACAATCGATCATCGAAAAATGACCCTCCATACTCTTTAAATATAGATCATGGACCAATTTAGTGTTAAAACATGGATCAATGATCGTTACAGCGAAGGAGAGTATGAACCATCGGATCACTCTATGTCAGGAACATATAGTGACCATCGGATTTCCGAACTACAAATGCATACTAATTCATACTAAAGAAACACACTAAGAAACACACTTTTACCTAATGACACCTTATACCAAGTAGATATTAACTAGCTCCTAAGTGTCTAAATATGCTAACATTGGCAACATTTTTCTTCTACTTATCTCTTGGAGGAAATAAGCAAGTCATCTCGCATTTTTTCGGAGTCGCTTATAGTATCTCTATAGTATGGACGTGTAGTTTATCCATTCCTGGTTTGGAGCCTCTTTTTAAACATTTCAAATTTTTCAATAAATGTGGGTGAGCCACTTTGGAAATCTGACGTTCAACGGCTTCAGAGCGCAGAGTGTACATATATCACGGAGGACCAAACTATCAGAGTCATTAACCAACACTAATCACTTGTTAATCAAATATTACATTTAACCTTCATCATTTAAGGACTCCAGGAACCCAACTCTTCGGGGTTCTGGAGTTTTCTAAATGTTGTGCTTGGAAATCCCCCGGAGGACGATCCCCTGAATCTAACGTGGTGAACTAATGTCATATCGCTCATGTTTCATGGAAAGAAAGGTGACACATTTCACTTGAAACAATGCATATGAAAAACCCAAATTGTCTTTAAATGAGTGTCATGTGTCACAAGAGATGAGCGCCACGTGCAGCTCTCGGATTGGACCCTAGACATGATATAAACACATGATTGCAGAGATTTTTGAGGGTTGTTTGGATCCACACTGCACCAACTTCCACAATCCACCACCAAATTCCACGTACCTGTCATGCTATACCATGGTTTTGATTGTGGGACCACTCTAGGATATTAACATTCGAGCACTTTCTGTTTCTGCAATGAAGTCATCTGCCGATTTTAGAATTCTTCTAGCCATCTTTAGAAATGGTGCCAATTTTGGTGTTTGAGAGCTTTTGACTGTAGAACATGAATATCTCCCAGAGGATAAAAACTCCCATATATGACCTGGCCATATGATGTCATAATCAATGACGTTTCGTAAAAGGAGAGTGACACGTTTCACCTGAAAATAGAGTGGATGACGCAATCAAAGGGCCTAAAATGAGTGCCATGTTTCCTAACAGATGGATGCCACGTGTCGTCGACAGATGAATTCCATTCATCTTCATATATTTGGGGTTCAGGGGCTCTGGAGTGTAGAGTATACGTATCTCCTAGAGGAAAGAACTCCCAAATTCATTAACCAACACTAATCACTTGTTAACCCAAGATTACCTTTAACCTTAAAAATTTTGGGACTTCGATACCCTGACTCTTCGACGCTTCAACTCTTCAGCTCTTCATCTCTTTATGGTTCGTGATTTTTTGAATGTAGAGTATGGATACGTCCCAAATGACTGACCTCTCGGAGTGACGTGGCAGTTTGAGACTCGGACCCTTCGGGGCTCCAACACTTCGGCATATTCAAAACAATGACAAGTTTAGAATCCCAAACATTGAAGTTGCGAAGTCATTCCTATTAAACCCCACACAAGATTGAGTCTTCGAATGCATGAGATTCATTGATATGCATGGGTTGTTGGATCTCTACCATTGAAAATCTAACCTATTTGTTTGTCTTAAAATCTAATCCCGAAAATGGACTACTCTGAATTGCTGCATTTTTTTGTGGAAGATTACTATGCATACAAAGGACTTGGTGGACCTGGATGTCTCATGTGCACACAAAATAATTGGTGTACCTGCTGCATGCTCAATTAGTGGAAACCACGATGACAAGTCATTTTGATGAAGGCATAGAGGGATAATTTTGATGAAGGATAATTTTGATGAAGGCATAGAGAAATGAGAGAGGAGGGGCAAGGGTGTAGACCTAGGTTACAACATTGGCTTCAACCAGAGATAACACTTCCCTGTGAGGTGCTATGAACAATAGATCAATTCTTTTGAACTTAATAAATTTCTCCCACCTTCCTTCTCTTACCTTTGTTTATGTCTATCATCCATGTATATCTACTACTGTCTCTCAGCCATGCATCTTATTGAACTTAAAATTGTAGCTACACCCGAGTGCCTTTGTTGGACTATGGACTCTTTATTCACACACAAACTCCCTAATCAAATTCAAATGAAAAATGAAAGTAGATATGGTACAAGAGGAACCTTCCCTTAGTATTTCAAGAAAAATAGTGTTTCAGGAAGCGCTCATTTATTGGGCCTCCAAAAATTTCAGTATCATCTAGATTGCGTAAGACAAATGTATTATTTTCTAGAACTTCAACCACCTTAAAAGGACCAAACTAGATGCTATCGAACTTACCATGCTTAGTATTTTATTCCTTTTTGAAATCCCACCTCAAGACCATATCGCATTCTTGAAATATATCCTTCTTGGTTTTCTTGTCAAAATCTGAATTGATTTTTCTCTGGTATGACTTAGTTATCTGATTCAGTGGTTTTCTCTTTTTTTTCACCTCTATAAGTTGAAATATTCTCTTGTGAATGTTATTTGGCTCCTCCATTTCTTCTTGTAGGAATTTTATAACTGGTAGAACGAGTTGGGTAGGGAAGACAACATCTATCCCACAGACTAGCTGAAATGATGAGGTCCCCAAATATCTCTTGGTGATGATCTTATCATCCCACAAGGCATACTTGAGTTTGGAGTCCCAAGATTTCTTGTTTTCATTCAACAGTTTCTTAATGATCCTGATGAGAGACTTGTTTGAAGACTCGACCATCCCATTCCCCTGAAGACAATAAGGTGTGGAATGTGTCAAGGAAATGTTATGGCTTCTATAAGGTCAATAATTCATTTGGACTTGAATGCCTTGGAATTTTCTCTTACAATCTTTCTAGGGAAGCTGAATCTAGAAAAGATATTGGTTTTGAAAAATTTCATAATCACCTTGTCAGTAGCATTCCTGGTGGGCACAACCTCGATCCATTTCGTAAAGTAGTTAGTGGTAGTGAGGATCGAATTGTGTTGCCCACTTGAGGGTGGATTTATCTCACCTATGAAATCTAATCCCTATTGTTGAAAGGGGCCACTAGTATTGATAGGTTTCAGGGGCAGTGAGAGTAATTTTTGTTTTCCTGGAAAAGTTTGACATTCATTGCCTGCCCTTACTCTAGTTAATACATAAAATAAAGGGGTGGGATAGTATTAATTTGTCGTTAGGATATTGAGTCTTGTAGCCTTCCAATGTTGGTGTCCTCCACAAAATCCTTTGTGCATATCTATTCTGACTTGTTTAGATTCATTTTCATCAAGACATTTTAATAGGATACCAGCGTGATCCCTCCAATATAGGTTTTAATTTAAAGTGTAGAATTTTATATATTTTAATTTGAGAGACCTGGCCCTCATCTTCTTCAAATCTGGTGGGCATTCTAGGTGCTACAGAAAAGAAATAAAAGTTATGTACCAAGGTGAAGAAAAGTAGTTTTCAGATACTTGCATGTTGTCTTGTCCAGACTGTATCATGGGTGCATCTGATTGGCTGAAGGCCTGATGCAATTCCAACACCTTACAATTTGATTCTAACAACAATTTGGCAAGTCTTTGTCCCTTGATAATTTGGGTGGGATTTATGTGCAAGTCATACTCCAACAATTTGACAATCCATTTCCCTCTCTTCCCTTCACTACCTGGTTGGACCAAAATCTCTTTGACATTTCTGCTAAGAAAATAGGCTGTTATGTTAGACTGTAAGGTTGTCATTGATGTCAACCCTTGAAGAAATCCTGATAGCACAGAGGTTTGGGTAATGGACCCAAGTTTGTTTGATGTAAAGATGACTCATTATTTTCTTGTCATGGTTGATAATTAGTACAAATGGATGAACTCCAAAGTGGTCCTCTTATGGTGAAATTCCTCACGGGAAGACGCTTTGAGGATTGATTTATCCTATACGTATGGTTAGATAACCCATGCTTATTTGTGGAATAATGAGATGAAGGTCAGTGAATTTTTCAATGAAACTATCGTAGATGGATATTTCTTGTCATTTCATTTCCATTGGTATGTGGAACGACACATAACTCCTCACGGTTAGAGAGTTATGGCCATGAGAAGTTGGAGAACCCAGGTTTGGGTAATGGACACAAGCTTGTTTGATGGATAATGGTTTGAGTTTTGATATATTTAAAGTTAATACTATTCTATATGGATAGTACATGTCATTCCATTTCAGGTGGTATATGGAACGTCACATAACTCCTCATGTTTTGAGAGTTATGGCCTTACGAAGTTGGAGAACCCTCATATGTCATCTAGAAGCCCCAAAAGGTCAAAGTAGTCAAAGTGGATTAAGATATTTTAGAAGGTAAATAATAAAGTGAAGTGATGAGTGTACTATAACTCAAAGTGAATACAAAATAAATTATTTAAATAATAAATTTAATGGAGAAATTAGAAGTGGGTTAACCCTAAAATAAGGAAAATAGGCAAAGTGACCTAGAAGATGTTTTTAAGGAAGCTACTTGGAGAGTATAAATAAGACGCAAGGCTCTCTCATTTTAGATCACACTTGAGAATATTGAATATATATAGGTGTCTGAGGTAACCAAATTATATCTAAGATGAATTTCTGAGGGAAGGTGAATAAAAGAAGGTTGGAATTCAAGGAAGGATAAATTATTTTTATGATGCTTTCTAATGTATGTTATTTATAGGTCATCTCACCATTTTCTCAATAAATTATTTTCTAGAATGGTTCAAACCATTAAATTTATATTCCATTGAAGAAACATATCCAATTATCTTTGATAAAATACTCAACTTGTGGTTCGTTGTATTTTTTGAGTTACAGTCCATGGAAAATAGGGTTGGTGGCTTATCCTGAAACTAGTCTAAAATAGGTGTTTCGGGTAAAAACGTCATAACTTCTTCATAACAGATCCAAATTTTGTAAGAAATTTTTTTTTTCTTAGAGTACATTATGTAGTATTCTATGTATCTATTTCATATCTATTCAACAAACATTCCCTACGGGGCACTGTCTACAAGGTCACTCTCTAGAATAATCCAAAATTCAACAAGGTATGCCAGTTTTTCTATAAATCCTTTTATGAAATGTTCCAAGTAGTGAAACCTAGAGGAATTGAATAAAACACAATAAATAACATCATGTATTAGTTTCAGATATTCATTCATTACAAGTATAAATTTATGATTATTTCACATTAGGGTAGTTGACTAATCCAAAACTAGTTATGTGAGACTAAAGAAACCATTTTTTGAAAATGCTAGTCTCTTGTTGTTAAAGTTAAGGAAGGTTTGCAGGTATGTGATAATATACACTAGGTCTATTAAAGAGTTACAAATCATATTTTGATGATGAAATTTATGAGTTATTTTGGTTGAGGTACATGTTGGGTACATGGTTGAGACAAGTAGTTGATGAGTTGGCACATACATGAGGTGTATAGTTGATGATGTTGGTACATATTGATGAGTCATAGTTGATGAGTAGTTGAAACATGATTGGTAAATACTTGGTACATGGTTGGATGCAATTTTTTATGGTACAGGTTGATTACATGTTGCTTGGTACAGGCTGGTGCATGGTTGATGCACTTGTTTACAGTACAGGTTGATTACATGTTGAGGTACCGATTGATCCATGGTTCATGTTTATTGGTACAAGATTATAGTGATATATATCACAGTGATAGTGTGGCAATGGTTCCATCATTCTACTTCTTCTTCAAGGTGGTTGGACGGGCTAAGGACAGGTGGTTGTAGCCACCTTTCGGTTGTAGCCGGAGAACATAGGGGGTTGTAGGCTCATTCTAGTTGTCGCCATAGAATTGGGGAGTTGGAGCTTCCATTAGGTTGTAGCCTGAGAAAATACGAGGTTGGAGCTTCCTTCCAGTTGTAGTTGGAAAACAAAGGAAGTTGGTACTTCCAATGAATGTAATTCTTCAAGACATATAAGAAAAATCATTTTGTGGTTTTATCCCTCTTTGGGTTTCCATGTAAAACACTGGTGTACTGTGTATGTGTATGATTGTTCATTTTTTCATTGATCATTATTGGATGATAATTCTAAATTTGTATAAAACTTGGATTATTTGGTCAAAAAGGATTATAATTGCTCTATTACTGATTCACACCCCCCTCTCAGTAATCCAACAACTTTTCCCTTAGGATCTTGAGGGTTGTAGCCTTCTAATGTTGGTGTCCTCCAAAAAATCCTCTGTGCATATTTGTTTTGACTTGCTTAGATTCATTTTCATCAAGACATTTTAATAGGATGTCAACATGATCCTTCCAATACCGATTTTGATTTAAAGTGTAGAATTTTATAGCTTTTAATTTGAGAGACCTGACCCTCATCTTCTTCAAATATGGTGGGCATTCTAGGTGTTGCAGAAAGTAAATAAAATTTATGTAACAAGGTGAATAAGAGTAGCTTTCAGATACTTTCATGTTTTCTTGTCTAGAATGTATCATGGGTGCATCTGATTGGGTGAAGTCCTGATGCAATTCCAACACCTTACAGCTTGATTCTGACAACAATTTGGCAAGTCTTTATCCCTTGATCATTTCGGTGGGCTTTATGTGCAAGTCATACTCCAACGATTTGACAATCCATTTCCCTCTCTTCCATTTACTTTCTATTTGGACCAAAATATCTTTGACATTGTTTCTAAGAACATAGGTTGTTATGCTAGACTGTAACACATACACCCAAAAGGCCTTTAAAGCTTTGACCAATGCACATGCCTACTTTTCTAATATGTCATACTTTAGATCATCCTCTCAAAGGGCCTTTCTGAAAATTTTTATGGGTTATTCATGCCCTACCTCATTCGTTTGTAGTAGCACAACAACAATGGTTTCCTTGAAAGCAAAAGAAAAGATCAAGAATTCTTTGGCATAGTCAGCGCAAACTAATATAGGGTCTTCAACCAAAACTCATTTTATCTTTTGTAATGTTGATTTTTCCTCCTGTGACCACTTAATAAGAACACATTTCTTCATCATGTTGGTGATAGGCCTTATGATTTTAGCAACATTTGGCACAAAGTTCCTCAAAAAAATTATTCTTCCTATAAAAGAATGAATGGCCTTCATATTTCTGGGAATTTCATCTTTTTGAATGGAATCAACTCTCTTAGGGTTTATTTCTATACCTCCTACTGATAAGATGTGGCATAGGATTTTACCCTGTGGAATAGAAAAGTGGGACTTCCTAGGATTCAAAGAGATCCCATACACTCTACATTTTTGGAAAACTTGCTCAAGGTGTTGTAAATGTTGTTCATCTGATTTGGAGAAAATGGTGATTTCATCCAAATATATAACCATAAATTTGTATTTTTCCTCCACAGAGGATATATCCATGGCCCTTGGAAAGGTGGCCCATGCATTCATCAAACCAAATGGAATTTTGTTGAAAATAAATGTAACATCCCCAACATCCAACTCGGTTATGGCACGTAAAAAATTTCAAACTATATATAAATTAAAATATATACACACATAAAATCTTTCGGAACTTTATATATATAACTTAAAAAAGACAAATACATTCTACACATGCATAGATTCATACAGAACAATTAAAAAAAATACACATGCAACACACACAGGAAAAACCCATAAAAATAAACACATAAGTAATAATACAACATGTAATTTAACACACAATTGACACTTATCTTGGTAAGAATATCACCAACTGCGTGCATAGCTTCCAATAACATCCAAGCCTTAGACCACACTGCTCATCACTCTCAACAGTGGGTCACCCCCGATCTAGGACTCAAATCCACCCCGGTAAAGGGATTCCTAACCAGGATAATGTATCTCATACAACAGGAAAGACTTCGTCATAGGTGCCAACTCAAACTAATAGCCTATACTCCCTCATTCCTCACATTCTTGTTCCACCTCAGGAAGTCTTCCCCTTTTCTTCTCAACAATCCTTCAGCTTCCCTACATCCTTTTTGGGCTTCAACAACAGGATGGACAAGAAGTCTCATAGCCCTGTAGCTACAGTTTGTCACCTTCGGGAAATCAATTCCAAACAATTATCTCACCTAGAGAGAATTCCTCATTGGCCTGACAACCTGCGTCTTCATTCCATATCCTAAGCTAACCATGTATAGGTACAGGTACATGTACATATATAGGTATAGGTACATGTAAATATACAGGTACAGGTATGGGTATGGTACAATGATAGTAACCAAATGGTAAGATGGACAACTGAATAGGTCTCTGAATGATGATGATGGAATGGATGCAAAAATGAACTAAGTCCAAACTATATGTATGCATGTTCCCAAATTGACACTTTTCATGTTGAGAACCACTTTGGTCCACTTGTCCCCATCCTTAGAACTTAGGATAACATAATTATCCATACTTTATACTTTAAGGAATATTAATATAATATTCCCTTTTGGCTTAAGCTCCATATCTTAGACCCTTATTCTTAACTCTTATCCCCCTCTTTCCCTAACTAGTGGATTTGATTCCCCCATACTATAACATCCCCGACCACCTAGGCTGGGTCATGCTACTCCAGAAAACTCTTTCATTCTCTGATGCCATGCAGTAACTTACCCAGAAGCCAACTGAGCTATGCCACATACATTTTTCGAACTCCATGCAATTAAAAACATATACACACAGAAATCTTGTGGAACTTTATATATATAATGTAAAATGACAAATACATTCTATAACTTCACAGATTCATACTGAAATAACAGTAAACATATACATGTAGCATATACATGCAATACCCATAAATATAAAGGTAGTTATAACCACACATATGATAAACCCATAAAAATAAAATCGGAAATAATAATGCAACATGTAAATTTATGACAGAATTGAAACTTATATTGGTAGGAATATCACCAACTATGTGCATACCTTCCATGAACCTCCCAGCCTTAGACCACACTTCTCATCACTCTCAATAGTGGTTCTAATCCGAGCTAGGACTAAACTCCACTTGGGTAAAGGTATTCCTAACTAGGCTAATGGATCATAGACAACAGGAAAGACTCCATCATAGGTGCCAACTTAAACTAACAACCTACAGTCCCTCATTTAACACATGCTTGACCCACCCTAGAAAGTGTGTCGCTTCTCTACTCAACAATCCTTCGGCTGCCCCACTTCCTTTCCAGGCTTCAAAAACATGTCAGACAAGAAGTCTCAGAGCCATGTAGCTCCATTTTAGCACCTTTAGGAAATCAATTCCCAAAAATTCTCTCACCTAGAAATATTGTCGACGGGGCTAACAACCAACCTCTTCAATATCCAATGAGCCTGACAACCTGCTTCTTCAATTTAGCTCCCAAGCTAACCAGCTACACAAACAAGTATGGATATGGATACAGGTTCAGGTACAATGACATGAAGGTATGGAGCATAGCTCAATGAGTGTATAAAAAATCTTGGAATGGATGAATTATGGAAGGAATGATGGAAAATGAACTAAATCCCAACAATATGTATGCATGTCCCCAACTTGACACTTGTCATGTTGGGAGCTACTTTGGCCCACTTGTCCCAAACATCAGAACTTAGGATAAAATAATTATCCATACTTTATACTTTAATAAATATTAATATAATATTCCTTTTTGGTTTAAGCTCCCTAGCTTAGCCCCTTTTCCTTAACTTTTATCCACCCCCTTCCCTTAACTAGTGGATATTAGTCCCCCATACTCTTTTATCATGGTCGGTCTATGTGAAACGATGTATTTTATATTAATGATGAGACATATACAAAAATAGGCTCATTAAACTTTAACATCTAGGCTTTCTGGCCTAATACAAACATAAGTCTCTTAGATTTTAATAGCTAGATCACCAGTCTATAAAACACAACATATACACCAAGGTTCCCTAGACTCAAAATCGCACATGCTTAACTTGTTGCGCATGGTATCCAAGAATGTGCACACTTCATCATTTTACTGTGCAATACATGGACGCACTATTCCACGAATGGTGCATACAAAAACAATATCAAACAACCCACCATCTTAAGTACATTTTCATTTACATTACAATTGGGTTCGGCCTAGGGATATTACAATCCCCTCCTGTTATTTATGCATTGTGCTTAGTGCATTATGTACACATACACATCAAAATTTCAAAAATCCTCAAAAATATGTGGGTATCCTACCGACATTACATCCTCATTCTCCCAAGTAGCGTCCTGAGGACCATACTAGGTCCAATAGACTGTTATAATCCCTATGGATCAATTACAAAGATGTTTGATTTTACGGTCCAAAATGCGTACCAGATGCACTTGGAAAGCACCTTCTTTCTCCACCTAAATCACATTCCAATCAATAACATTATTAGCATCAGGAATATATTTCTTGATCAATGATACATGGAATAGATTATGAAGAGACATAGATGTAGACAATGTAATCATATAAGCCACTGGACCAATCCTCTCTAGGATTTCAAATGACCCACAATAGTGAGCTTCCAACTTTGAACAATTTCCCAACTTTAGGGAACTTTTGTTGGCTTTCACTTTCAAGAGTACATGGTCTCCCACTTTAAATTTCCTGTGAGTTCTGCCTTTATCAACATATCTTTTTTTCCTATCTTGGGCAATCTTTAAATTTTGTTTCATTTTCAACATTTTCTCCTTCATTTCTGTTGGCACAAGGGAAAACCCAAGGTTCAACGCTATAACAACGCACCAACAAAATCCTAACAACCGACCCTTTTGGAAACACCTTCAAAGTGGATGAAGTCTCACTCGAGGTAGAGGTAGGCGTGGTTGCAGGACTCCAATGTCTGCAACCGTAGCTAGGACACAGATCTCTGATTGTAACACCTTAACAAAGCACTTAGCAATATAGATCATCAATATTTAACCAATATTTACTTCAAAGATAAAACCCTAATTATAGAGCATCGTAGTATTCAACTAGATCTACTATATTCAAGCACTAAGCACATCCACATAAGCCATATCTAGTATTCATCCATACTATTAAGCACATAACATTAACATATCTATATACCATTCATCTATATCAAAGCACTAAGAAAGTAAACATATAAACACATCAATACATCGCACAAAGCAGAGCAACACAACATGTACATGGTTCAGCCTCACCCTGGGGCTACGTCCACCAACTCTTCGTCTTCTTTATTAGCTTCTTCAATCACTTATATGAACAGAGGCACAAAAATCCTACTCTGCAGAGGACAAGAGGTATGCGCACCTCACTAGATCCTCCTTGCCCAGGCTAGGTTACAACACTAAGCCTCTTCTCAATATATTACACTCGCTTTCATTGAGCTCTACAAGCCTCATACAATATGCACAAAATCAATATCCACTCAGCACTTAGCACTTTTGATCAAATAGATCGAACTTAAGCACTTAGCACCTAGCACTTTCGATCACATAGATCGAACTACTTCCTACATTCCTCAACCTTTTATTTATACTTTACAAAATAGGCCTAAGCATTGGTAATCCCATGGGGCAACATCCCCATACCCATTACATAATCCCAAATCCAAAAAAGGGCCCTGAAAGGGGTAAAGATCCCATGATATCCTCTTCGTCTTTCACTCTGCCTTTGACAGTCTATCGAAGTCCCAAAAATAGGTCAAACATGACCAAGGATCCTCAAAACTTGATCAAGGGCCAACAGGCCCCCAACACTCACCTATGAATCATCTCAAGTCACTCTGATCTAGGTAGCTGAGTTTCAAAATCTTCGATCCTAGCTCAAACTAATTCGACTTGATATTTTTCCACGACCTCCTGTTCAACGAATTCTTGTATGATTGCTTCATTGACAAGTCCCTCTAGGAGTTCTTCAACTACAATGACGACTTGTTCCAGTTTTGTTCCTCGGCCTTCGATCTCTATGAACAATTGGTAAGACTCATCCTATATAGGTTGGAGCCTCTGAGTTACTTCTATGATTTTGCTCTGAATTGTGTGGACCTGTTGCTCAGTAGTGCACTGCTCTTGGGATCATTTCATCCTTTCAACAGCTGATAGGGGCTTCAACTGCACCTGTATTGTTTCTGCTTGATACTTCTCCTCCTGAAACTATGACTCCAGTGTCTTTAGTTATATATTCTCATTGAGTAACTCATACATCTGGGCACTACGATCACTCAATTTCTTACATTTCATGGTGAGGCCCTTTATTCTCTCAACTGCACTCCGGGAAGTTGCTTCTCTTTCATCCCTTACATCTTGTGGAGTGTCGGGCACTGTGTGGAGCTCTACATTTGCTATTTGTTATTGTAGCTGCTAGATAGATTCTACAAGATTCTCTACTTGATGTGCGACTTGGTCTTCTTCCTGTGGTTCTAAGCCTGTCACAAAGTGAAGTGGTATGTTGACTACTTCTTTCACTTCAAGTTTCTCTGCGAGCAACTGTTCATTTTCTTGTCAAATCTGTGCTTTCTCCTTTTCAAACTTCATCTGTAGAGAAAAATTTTCTTTCTTTGCAAGTCAGTATTGTTCTACGATTACTCCTTGCACTTGAATCAAGGCCTGGGTGGCTTGTTTTGTTTCTTCTTCTGCTTGAGAAAGGAGAGCTTCGGTTTCATCTGCTAGTTGGCGGAGTTGGGTTGGCTCATCTCCCAACTCTGGTTCTCTCCATGGTAGGGGCATAGTGGACACTGCACAACTATACTGAAGGGCTTGATGTACCCCTCAGAATTCAACCTCAATTCTGTCATACATTTTCTCCTACTTGGCTTCTTGTTTCTCCATGATTTCCTGCAAGGCATCACTCACAGCTACGACGATAAATTCAAAATCATCGACAATGAGAATAGTCTACATCTTGGTCAAAGTGTCTCTTGATTTCTTCCAGGAAGAGAGTTTCTTGGGAGAAAACTTCCTTTTCTTCAGGGGATTAGCCTCATCTCTAGGCGATGTTACTTCACCTACTTTTTCTCATCTTCTTTGCCATTTATTTCTTCTACTTCGTCATCACCCCCTCGACCAGTTGATACTGAAGCAGTCTTTCCTGAGGTGTTTCTTAAGTCTTGGACATCTTCGGTCTTATTCCTTTTGTTAGGTCTAGGCGTATCATGTTCTTTGTGCATGGTCTCTAGGTTGTCAAGGTCAGACATCTTTGCAGGGTCTATGGGAATAAGGATGTTTTTCAACTAGTCCTTAGTGATCTCCTCAAGGTCCTCTTCCATGAACTTGTATTACGACTGAAGCTCCCCCTTATGATTCTCTTCTCACACTATAATGTAGATGAAAATGTCGATCTGTACGAAACTTCATAAAGGGTCGGAACCTCTATAGGGTGTTTAGAGTCATGCGAGGTTCAACTTCGATGGCTCTCTTTAGCTGAAGGTAATATAGTTGGGATCAACTTCACATTTGCTATGTCATCTATGTGCTTGGTTCTCTTCTCTGCTATTGGTCAGGATGGCCTAGATCCGTGAGCAGTCGACAAAGAGGCTTGCACTCCTCTCGTCAATGACGTTGGTATACCCACAGATATTAATTTTTCATAATTTACTCTTTTAGTCATGAGGTCAATAACTACCTCCTTCACAGACTCTTCGATTGCGCTAAGTTCTTTGGACATACACGCTCATGGTTGAATCTCTCAGGTTTGAAGAGTAACTAGTCAATGCAATGGGACGAATAGTGATATCATGATGATCACTGTGCAGAATCAAATAATCTACGAGCTCATATTCATGGTTAGCAAAAGTGTTCTTGATGCAAGGTTCGATGGAATAAATAGATAAGGAAGCAAAGAATCTATGCAATGGGCAAGAAGCCTTCATTAAATCATTTATTTCCGTTATGACGTGGTCCCAACGGTCTGATGGTGATCTGTCTGACCATAAATGCCTTTCTGCCCATTCAAGGTGTCGGTCTAATGGTTATAATATTCCCAACGACTATATTGGTTCCCTATGGTGAAGTGCCATGTGACGTTGTTCTGATATCCCGACGAAGTTCCTTTTTTTTAAATTTTCCCTTTGCGAAGTTCCCTCTGGACCCTTCTGTAAATTTTTGATCTTTTCCCTCTTCTTGCTGAGCTTTCGAGCCTTCTTTTCGATGAGATTCATCTCATTATTCCTCTTTCTATTCTGATTCTTGTCTTCTTTTGGAATAGTAACTTCGTGATGTTGAGATTCTTTCCTAAGATTCAAGGGTAATACTTCTTCCCTATCTGGGATAGGTACTTCAGTATTCTGCAAATGTTCTTGTGTTCCTGCAACTTCGACATCCAATTCTCTGTTCCTAAGTATCTTTGATATGTTCTCCTCTTCTTAAATCAACTGTGTGATCCTCCTAGTCATGAAATATTTCAAATCTTGCTTCTTCTTCTCTAAGAATTCTTCATGCTTCCTTCTGGCCTTATCTCTTTCAATCTAAGGTTTTCCTAGTAACATAGAAAATGGGTCGTTGTTCTCAGTAAATTTAACAGCCTCAAAATATTCCTCTGTCAAAGTTCCATTAGCATTCATAAATATCTAGGTGAGCTTTCCACATAGGGTTATCATTTTTCCTTTGAATAATCCTACTCCTCCCAATGAAGGATCCATAGTAGGATTTCCTAAAAGTTCCCAAGTTCTTTCTGTCATTATATTCACTTGTGTTTCAGCATCCATAACATAGTCAATGTCGAAGTCTCCTATTCCTGCTTCAATGTACTGTTTTTCATTGAATATCTCTGATAATTTGATATGTTGGTGGTCATACAAGGTTTCTTTCATTTGTAGCAATAATTTCTCTGATTATTTCTTGGGTTCTGCCATAATATCAGTTTTTGGATCTAGCTTAGGGTTTTATTGGTTCATATTCATTCTTTCAACCTTATCAATCATTCTAGGGAAATCCAATACTTCATGGTCCATAGCTCTACAACAAAGACAACTAGATCTTCTACTAGAGAATTCCTTAGCCAGATGTCCCGGTCTTCTGCAACTATAACAAAGGGTTAATCCTTGTTTTCTTTTAAATGATCCCCAACCTTTCCTGTATTGCGCACTAGGATCATAGTTGCTAACCTACAAAAAATTATTTCTAGGATCCTGCATCCATTTTTTAGTCCAAACATTCTCTCTATGCATAGGTATAACATATCTTTCACTATTCTTATCATATCTACTCATATCAAATCTTCTTTCATCTATCAGTGCCCTAGTTTTCAAGCTAGAACAAATCTTATCAAACATACCTAGATACATACTTTAGAAACAAAAATTTCCATTAATCTTATCTTGACCAGAGAACAAATCTTCTAGATCTAAAAATTTTCACCATTCTTACCTTTATCAGAGCAAAGAGGTTGCAGATCTTACCTCTTTAAGAAAAAAATCTCACTTTTACCTTTTGCAGAGCACAAAGATTTTAGATATTACCTCTTTTCTTTAGATTTGAACCTTCTTCTTGGTACATAGCTTCACAGGTAAAGTGGAATGTTGCGCAGTAGGGAGACATATCTATGCATGGAGCTTTCACAGTTTCAGGTCAGATCTTCACACAAAGATTCTTATTCCTCAGTTCTCAGCAATCACAGTTTCAGTCTCGACAATGGAACCATTTGTTGGCATAGGGGTAGGCCTAAGGTTCAACGCTACAACAATGCACCAACAAAACCATAACTACTGGCCCTTTTGACAACACCTACGAAGTAGATGAAGTCTCACCCAAGGTCTGTGATTGTAACACCTTAACAAATTACTTAGCAATATAGATCATCAATATTTAACCAGTATTTACTTTGCATATAAAACCCCGATTACAAAGCATTGCAATATTCAACCAGATCTACTATATTCAAGCACTAAGCACATCCACATAGGCCAGATCTAGTATTCATCCATACTATTAAGAACATAGCATTATCATATCTATCTACCATTCATATATATCAAATCACTAAGCAAGTAAACATATAAACACATCAATACATCGCACAAAAAAGAGAAACATAGCATGTACATGGTTCACCCCCACCCTAGGGCTACATCCACCAACTCTTTGTCTTATTTATTATCTTCTTCAATCTGTTATATGCACAGAGTCACAAAAACCCTAATCCCTAGAGAACATGAGATCTATGCACCTGGATAGATCCTCCTTCATGGGCTAGGTTACAACACTAAGCGTCTTCTCAATCTATTACATTCACTTTCACTAAGATTTGCAAGCCTCATACAGTATGCGCAAAATAAATCTCCACTCAGCACTTAGCACTTTCGATCACATAGATCGAACTTAAGCACTTAGCACCTATCACTTTAAATCACATAGATCGAACTACTTCCTACATCACTCAACCTTGTATTTATACTTTACAAAATAGGCCTAACCATGGGTAAAACCATGGGATGACATCTCCATACCCATTACATAATCCCAAATCCCAAAAAGGGTCGAGATCCCACGATCTCCGCTTCGTCTTGCGCTCCACCTTCGATAGCCTGTCGAAGTCCCAAAAATAGGTCAAACATGACAAAGGATACTCAAAACTTGATCAAGGGACAAAATTTTTGATTGAGTAAATCTCACCCAACCACTTCTCTATCTGTTGGGTTATCCTAGCTTACCGGTGTGTTGCATTTTCTCATTAACTTTTATTTTTGGCTCCAATAGCCAGCTGCACCAACCAAGATTTTCCATGCTTGCTTCTCTTAAAATGAAAACTTTCCACCATCTTAGGATCTATATAACTATGACTAGATCATGAATCAATTAAAATAGAAATGGTTTGGTTTTTGATCATACCTTCCACTTCAATCATATGTGATTGATACTATGCTTGCTTGTTTTTTAGGGATGCATACATTCTTTGTACATTTCTTCCCATGCCCTCCATTGTTTCAGCTTGATGTACATTGTGAACAGTTCTAACTTTTTCACCTATGTGAGGACAATCTCTGAACATATGATCTCCTTTACAGCCCCAACATTGAATAGGTGGCTGCCTTGGAATCTGACCCCCTGTCTCAATCCTTTCAGGTTCTCTAGAAGTTGGTTGTCCATGAGTATTATTTATCAAGAATGGTGGCTTAGATCTCTTCTTCCTCTAATGCATATTGAATTTATTTTTGTATTCCCAAGCATTTTGGAAAGTTGGCCTTATCGTTTGATGATCATAAAGGCATTTAGCTCGCCTTATGGTCTCCTCCAATTTTTTGGGATCATCATACTATATTTTTTCACTAATGAATGATGAAAATCCACTCAAATACCTCTGAATATTAACTATCTCATTCTTGATGAAAGAAACATACTTCAAAATTTCTAAAAACCTTCTCTCATATTCATCTATGGTCATACTCCCAAGATTGATTTCAAATAACTCTTTCATTTTTTTGTCATAGTATCGCTTATTCAAGTATTTATTCTCAAAATACTTGTTGAATTCTCTCTAAGTAACACTTTTCTCTTTAATGTGTTCCACCTACACAAGTTGATCCCACCACATGGATGTCTTTCCCTTGAGTTGATGGATGGAAATTCTCCCTTCTGCATGAGAAGAATAATTATGCAATTGAAAATACTTTCTCATGCCCAACAACCATGTCTCTACATATTCATCCTTATTGTGCTCGCCATCAAATGTAGGAGGTTTGATTTTGTCCATTTCTCCTCGTAGCTCATCCACCCCAGATCTCTTATGCTTCTTGACAGGGGATGGAATTGAGTTGTTGTGTGCCCTCTTATTGGAATGCCTCGGGGAGTGATGGTGATGTCTTTTAATACTCCTTGTTCTTCTTTTCTCATCAGGAGACCTATGACTTCCCAATTTTCTTGAGCCACTCTCCTTATCCAATTTCATTTCTATTCCGTTCAAGCTTTGCATTAACTTCATGTTGAATTCCTCCTGTTGCTCCTTGCCTCTCATAAACATTTCATTCTCATCTTTATGGATTTGGACACCCCTCTGCAAATTTTTAATGGTATCTACCATATTTATGTTTTCATCCCTTCCTTCTCCATGTCCATTGGAGTTTGTTCCTTCAATGCCCAAATGGACATCCATTCCTCTGATCTCATATTCCTGGATGTAATTACCTTGTGCATATTTCATTCCTCTAGAATATATGCTAATCCTGATTTGATCTATTTGTTGTTAACTATGCAAAATGTGTAGCCAACAAAACTTTGTCATGGTAATTGTTTCAACAATTTCATGAAAATATGAACCATTCTGGTTCAATAATATATCAAAATTATTTCTTCTCATTTCCTAAAAACATGAATGCCCAGATCAATTTTCTAGGCAAATATTTATATTCTATTGTCCAAACACCTTTCCAACGCCTGCTCTGATGCTCAATTTTGAGTCTTCAGTGGAAAGTTATGGTTATTTGAAAATTGCCCATTAATTTTCCTATTCACTCTTCAACTTGGCACAACTTAGCATTGTAATTAGGAATTTTTGCACCTACTCCACTGGATTTTTTGTGGGAGCTCCATTGGGTTTCTTCATATACATATTTTGGACACTCTATCCAAGTTTCACCTTTTTATGGGTTCTAGGATGCTAATTACACCCTACTGAAGTTCTAGGCCAATTTGTGTTTTTGGTCTGGAATGCTACATGTACTTTCTTTTTCATATTAAGCACTTTTAGCATGCCCATAAATTTAATTCATCTCTAGGAGTGTCTTCTATGGTTCAATATCTTTCCATTAATTGCTCCTACGCCTCAATCTGATTCTGGAGCATAACGTTATGGCTCTTTGAAGTTAGTTGGGTCTTAACATTTACCCTCCACTGTTTGTGCTATAACTTTTTCATAAAAGCTTTGTTTGATGAATGACTTACACCATTAGAAATCCCTCTCTGAGCTCTTTTATTTGAGTTGCAAATTCATAGTGTACATTGGTACACTCTGTTCTTGTGGTTTTTTAGTAGCTAAAAGTGCTCTTAAGGGCCTCAAAAACGTGTTGCAAAAAGATGACGTTCAAATAGTATAAAATGTCACAGAATTTCACTGGTTTTCCATTGTTCTTCACCCTCCAAACGACTTCACACACACAAATTTCAACCTGTACACCCATATTTAGCATGCACAGTAACACCACAAGGTAAATCGTGCTCTACCTACCTATAACCACTGTGCATCACTTCTCTGTCATGCCAATAATTAGTGCCCACTACTTTTGTGTCGCGCTAATATCCACCGCGAAAACGTTTTGTTCTTGGACTATTACCTATTGCGTGGAATTTGTGTCTCATGCACTAATATTTTGTGCGCATTTCACTCTACGCATTGCACCAAGACAAATTTTATTACGCCGCCACCATGCACCAATACTATGTGCACACCATTAACTAAACTATTGCGTGACAAAATATACCCATATTGCATGTGCACCAACCAAAATCCTCTATGATCTACCAATACTGCACACACCACGTGTGATATTATTATGTGTGTGCACGCCGTGCACACCTTATTATGTGTATGCACACCGCACAATGCTAAATTTAGCCCACGCACCTGCATACCAACATTTTTTTGCGCGCACCTGGACACCATTATTTTTCTGGGCGACGCCAAAATTTAGCATGCACACCCGCACACCAATATTTTTTCGCATGGCGCCAAATTTTAGTGTGCGCACCCGCACTCGCACACCAAAATTTTTCCGTACAACGCCAAAATTTAGCGTGCGCACTAGCATGCCAATATTTTTCCGTGTAGTGCCCAATTTTTAATTATAAAAAGATTTTTATTTTGCATCATGTATTTTTAGTGCACCCACCTGCACACACTCATTTTTATGTGCATCAATTCCTCATGAATTCTGCTGCACAAATTGGGGATTTTGCTTAACTTTTTCCCAATTTCTACCATAGACATTCTGCAACTATGAAATTTGTTCAATTTCACCCCGATAACACCAATTCGACCTCTGCAAAAACAAATCATTGTGGTTTGACATTTCTGGAACGAATTTTCCCACACTCAATTCACGAATTGAGAATTTTAATTACTAATCTGGCTCCATATCTCATGGCTTCACTTTTAACTTCAAATTCGATCAATTCTAGGTCTGAATTTTCTTGAACGGATATTAAATCAATAATATATCACCACATGGCCAAATTTCTCAATTTTCCCATGAATTTAAAAACAGAAATTGGGATTTCTCTCAATTCCACACAATTGTTGTTAGTTGTTTTTTTCCATGGATGCTCTGCAACTCGAAATTTGTCCACTTCAGAATAAATCCTCTGTGACATTTCGCTTCAACTCAACTTTCTCAGCCCATCAAGGATCAGAGTTGAAAACCTGGCTTTGATACCATATTGTAACATACTACTTCAGAAAATTCTTTCATTCTTTGATACCATGTAGTAACATACCCAGAAGCCAACTAAGTTATGCAACATACATTTTTCGAACTGTATGAAATTAAAAACATATACACACAAAAATCTTGCAGAACTTTATATATATAATGTAAGAAGACAAATACATTTTGTAAATGCATAGATTCATACTGAAAGAACAGTAAACATATACATGCAACATATACAGGCAATACCCATAAATATAAAGGTAGTTATAACCACAAATATGATAAACCCATAAAAATAAACACCTAAATAATAATGCAGGATATAATTTTTTCACACAATTGACACTTATCTTTGTATGAATATCACCAACTGTGTGCAAACCTTCCACAAACCTGCTAGCTTTAGACTACACTGCTCATCACTCTCAGCAGTGGGTCACCCCCGAGCTACGACTAAAATCCACCTGGGTAAAGGGATTCATAACAAGGATAATGGATCTTAAAGACTTCTTCACAGGTTCCAACTCAAAATAAAATCCTACAGTCTCTCATTCCCCACATTTCTATCCCACCCCAAGAAGTGTTCCCCTTCTCTACTCAACATTCCTTCGACTGCCCCACTTCCTTTCTAAGATTCAACAATAGGATAGATAGGAAGTCTCAGAGCCCTATAGCTACACTTTATCACCTTCAGGATATCAATTCCCAAAAATTCTCTCACCCAGAGATATTTCTCACGGGCCTAACAACCCACCACTTCAATATCCCATGGGCTAGACAACCCTCTTCTTTAATCCATATCCTAAGATAACCAACTACACAAACAAGTATGGATATGGATACATGTTTAGGTACAATGACATGAAGGTACGAAGCATATCTCAATGAGTGTATGAAAAATCTTGGAATGGATGAATGATGTAAGGATTGATCGAAAATGAACTAAGTCCTAACAATATGTATGCATGGCCCCAACTTGACACTTGTCATGTTGGGAGCTACTTTAGCCCACTTGTCCCCAACATCAGAACTTAGGATAAAATAATTATCCATACTTTATACTTTAAGAAATATTAATATAATATTCCTTTTGGTTTAATATCCCTTACTTAGCCCCTTTTCCTTAACGTTTATCCCCCGCTTCCCCTAACTAGTGGAGTTTATCCCCCATACTCTTTTATCATGGCCAGTCTGTGTGCAACGATGTATTTTATATTAATGATGAGACATATTTTGTATTTTATTTTATATTAAGGTGCATTGGCCTTTAGCATATAGGATTTATGGCCTAATACAAACACAAGCCTCTTAGCTTATAATAACTAGCTCACCATCCTATAAAACACAACATATACACCAAGGTTCCCTGGCCTCAAAATCACATGTTCTTACGTTGTTGCACGGGGTATCCTAGAATGTGCACACTTCATCATTTTACTTCCTAGTACATGCATGCACTATGCCATGAAAGGTGTATACAAAAATGATATCAAACAACTCACTAGCTTAAGTACATTTTCATTTACATTACAATTGGGTTCGGCCTAGGGATATTACCCATACTCTTTTATCATGGTTGGTCTACACGCAATGATGTATTAAATTAACGATAAGAAATATACAAAAATAGGCTCATTGAACTATGGAATCTAGGCTCTCTAGCCTAATTCAACACATAAGCCTCCTAGCTTATAATAATTGGCTCACCAGCCTATAAAACACAATATATACATAAAGGCTCCCTGGCCTCAAAATCATGCACACTTAAATTTGTTGCACGCGATATCCTGGAATGTGCACACTTCATCATTTTAGTGTGCAATACATGTGCGCACTATACGATGAAAGGTGCATGAAAAATGATATCAAACAATTCACCATCTTAAGTACATTTTCATTTACATTTACAATTAGGGTCCGACCTAGGGGTATTAAAATAAATGTCCCACATGGGGTGGTAAATGTTGTTTTTTCTTTGTCTTCTTCACTCATTGTTATCTCGTTATAACCAGTGTACCCATCCAACAAGGAAATCGTGTGAGAACTTACCACCCTTTTCAAAATATGGTCCATCTTGGGAAGGGGTTATGTCCTTTACATAACACTTGTTGAGATTTCAAAAATCCACACACAAACATATTTCCCCACTCTTTTTCCTCACAGGTACCAAGTTGGCCACCCAATCTAATTACGTCAAGGGTGCAATAATTCTAGCATCAAGCATTTGTTTCAGCTCTTTCTTAATTATGGACATCAGGATGGGATTAAATTTCCTAATCTTCTGTTTGAATGTCTTAGAACCAACCTTCATAGGGATCTTGTGCTGGATGATGTTAGTGTCAAATGTCTTCAAATCCTCATATGACCATGAAAAAATATCAAACAAAAAAATCATGAGGTTTACATACCTGTCTTTTTGTTCTTGAGGTAACGCCTTAGACAATTTGACTATTTTGGGATTTTCAAGAGTCCCAATGTTGCATTCTATCACCTCCTCTTCTTGATTTTTTATGGCATCTTCTCTGCACACATCATGACTGTTAAATAACCTTTCCAATGGCACTAGAACCCAAGGGATGTGGTTATTTTTAAGTTCCACAATGTTGTGGCCAACCACCTTGTTCAGCAAATGAGATCATTGTTGATTTTTTGATTCATCATTTTCACCCTCTTGATCTATTAAGATACTAGAGAATTATTCAATGGCATGTAAAAATATTTTCATCTCCAAGTCATCGATAAATACTTTCCCATGATTTATATTGTATGGTATGGTGATACTATATCTGACTTCCAAATGATACTTGATATTTGAGCCAATGAGAGATATGAAGGTTCTAGCAGCCAAGGCCAAAGAATATTCCTTCTGATTTTGGTCTCTAGGAATGAAGGAGATATTAAATGCCAGAAAGAAATTTTCAACCAGGTCCCACACCTCATTCCTATATTGCTTGATCCTTTGTTGCTTAACTTGATATATTTTTTTTACTTGATTGTTTATTAACTCAGAATCACCAAAAACTACCAAACTTTCAATGGTCATGTCTTTGGCAACCCTCAATCCAAGCACCAGGTCTTCATGCTCAGCTATATTGTTAGTAGTCTTGAATTCCAACTTATAAGAGATCATTATAACCTACTGCACAAGGGAAATGAGGACTATACCATCCCCTTAACCTTCTTTTGATGAAGAGTCATTGAAATAAATCTTCCACACTTTATTCTATTGAATTGTTAGTGATTGATTTTTGCATTTTCTTATTGTAATTTATGGTTCATCACCATTTAGACGAAAAAAATATGATTCAATCTCATCTTCAACAACATAAATTGGGTGATTTCTTGGATTTTGATGGTCACTACCAATGTATGCCAATTGAACCTCCCTGTATATCCTCTTGTGTTCTCCCCTGAAAACAAGTTTGGTTGCATATTTGAGGTCCATTTGTAACAATCCTCCAACCTTTTTTGACCACATCCTGGAAAAAAAAATACCAAACTTGGGGGGAATGTCAGCCACAACGATGTCCATCATTACAAACTTCATGAGAAAATGTGCCAAAGAAACCACCAGATGTTTTATTAATCCCAATCATTTGAGTTTTTGGAGTCAAAGGAGTAAAAGGTCTTGGTAGGGCTTAGTGATCTTCAGACCTAGTTCTTCCATAACAACCTTAGGCATGACATTGTGTGAGGCACCTGACTCCATGAGACAATTATGTAGGATCTTGTCATGGACATTCAAATATATGTAGAAAGGTGGAGAAGCATCAGATACATCTTCAATGTGTGGGCCCACAATAATGGATGGGTTTTCATCCTGCAGACTAATTACATATGAAGTTACAATAGAAGTAGGTGGTTGCAGAAACTTCATAATGGAATTTTTGAAAGGCTCATTTTTCAAAAATTATGACAAAGGTACATGGATCTTGATCTTGCTCAACTCATGCTATAAGATGAAATATGTTTGTGGCCTATCAACTTCCTTTACTTCAGGGACAACAATTTTAAATGGAGGAGGATGGTGAGGTTTAGTCAATGCACTCTTTCTTGGATTTGGCTTTGGAGGAACCTCTCTTTTTCTGTTCTAATCAAAGGTGGTGGATTTAGGTGTTCTTGTTCTAGGCCTCAAGTCATATTTATTTTGGGGCTGACCTTGAACAAATCCTTCTTCCCCTACCTCAATATCAAATCGATCTGACAGTTGTACTACCTCATAATTATGTTGCATTAAGTGGTTGGTGTAAAAATATGTTTCATTGAAAATTACAATAGCATCATCTACAAAATCACTATCTACAACCAATTCCTCAATGTGATTGTTTTGTAAAGTAGTTACTACTCTCTGAAAATCAAAATTCTTCCCCTCTCTCTGCATTATCTGAGGGGCATCATTCAACCTTCTAAACTAGTTGGTATTTCTATTTCCATCCCCTTGAAAATATCTATTTGGTTGTTTAGATTCCCATTTCATCTTAGCTATTTCAGATGTCAAATCCTTCAAAGTTTTGTTCATTTCATCAAGTTTTGGATTAGATTTGGCTGGGTTAGAGGAGGTAGGGGAATCCTCTCTCTATTTCTTCTTTTCCTTTTCAAATATAGTCTCTAACCTATATAATGCTAAGATGTTGGAATCAACCTCAATGGTTTCTTATTGCATGGACAATAAGGTGGTGGATCTTCTATCCCTTAACAAAAGAGAGAATCTTGCATCAAATTCATTTGCATAATTGATCTTGGGAGAGGCTTCAATTGGTTTTATCTCATCTGGGATCCTACTATACATATTATTAAATATCTTGATGAAGTCTGAGATAGACTCACCATTCTTTCTCTTTAGGTCCCCAAACTCAGTGATGTAATAAAAATAATCCCTTCTATCTCCCCGTTTCTTTATGAAAGATTTATCTAATGCATCAATATCTGCAATGGAGGTTGAAGGGAGGCCTAGAAACCATTTCCTTACTTTCCCATCAAGGATTTGTACAAACAGACTCATCCACACATCTGCATAGTCAATGTTAAAGTTGTCTACAAAGTTGTAGAAGGATACTAGATGCTCCTCAATTGTGACATCTCCTTCCCCATTATATCTTGGAAAATATTTCATGTAATCAATGGTTGGGAGTGCATGTAAGCCTATAAGAAAAAATAAGGGAGAATATATGGCAACAGTTATGGCATCCATCATGTTAACAACCATTGTTTGGGAAATAGGAATCTGAAGATCTATTGGAGCTATAGGGGTGGATGTTGTAATGGATGATGAAGTAGAGGCAAGATTTGAAGGTTTCTAAGGTTCCTTGGAATTGTTATTCTCAGGGATAGAAAATTCAAGATGCTTGTGATTATGAAGAAAAGTAGATTCTTGAGGTGCAGCTTTACCCTTGAGGGGTGAGGTATATCTCTGAGCTAAGGTGGCTTTTCTTAGTTTACTTTTTGGCTCAGAGACTATTGTGTCCTTCTCAGGGTTAGGATGAGCCTTAGTGGATTTTATGTACTCATATTTGGATCTCTTGAGTCCTTTCTTGGGAGCCATTATTTATTTTTTGAAGTTTACTCAATGGAGTCACTAGGTGAAAGATGGGATTATGAACGTGTCTTATCTTTGTTCACTATAAAAGGTCATATATGATCATTTTCCTTATCCCAGGAAAATATATTTTTTTAATTCATTCCCTGGAAATGACGTCAGAAGATGTTGGTTCCTAAAGTCAACACATGACTGCTAAAGGGAAAAGCTAGACCACCTCATGTTTTGATTAGTTAGTTTTTTTAATTTTGTTGGTCAGTTAAAGGAGTTTTTTTACCAATACAAGACCATGGTTGGGTTGAAAAAATGATAAGGATGAGGGTCCTCCTTGGCTGGTGGCACACTAATGAAAAACAAGTGAAATAACAGAGGTAAAAACAAAGCGAAACAATAAACCACTCAATGAATAATTTGTTGCAAGAAGTTTAATACTTAAAATATCATTTCAAATCATTAAACTTGTATCAAAAACACAATTACTCCCACGGGTTGCAATAAAAACAAATCTTCACCAAAGCATTAGTTATTTTACAGGTTACATATTCGTAAATACAAGTTATATAATAGCTAAAGGAAATGAAATGTACTTTGCACAAATCAAAAATTGCATTAGAGATAAGATAAAAACACATGAATATTTGGACAAACGTTTTTTCATCAAGAGTATATTCACTAGGTAGAGAGATTTAATCCATGAATAGAACAGATTGAACTAGCTGGTCTATTGATCTTATTTTCCCAAAAACTCAACCCTTCAAAACAAACAAAAACTGCATATTTATCAGAGTTGCAGAGTCTCTTGTCCATCTGGGACTGATACTTAACTCTATACTACTAGTTGTAAAACAAATTATTAACTTAACTAGAAACTATTTGAGTATAGTAATGTATACTTAAAACTCAACTTTAACAAAAATGAGTGGTTCTTATCACACATAAAAGACCACTTATTAACTTGATTTGAAAGAGTAAACAACTAAAAATTGTTACTAGCAATGAAACTAGACTGAGGCATGCACTAAAATGAACTGAGGTTTGACATAAAATGACTAGGAGTGACAAAATTGAGCTTTGTATCGAGCATTGGTATCCATGCGCATTGTTGGAGGCCACTAGGATATAACTGGATTGTGTTTGGCAACATTTTTATTCTACTTATGTCCTGGAGGAAAGAAGCAAGTCATTTGGCATTTTTTCAGAGTTGTTGGTATTCTCTCTACAGTAAGGATGTGTAGTTTATCCATTCCTAGTTTGTCTTCCCTTTTTAAACATTTAAAAATGTGCAAAAAATGTGGGTGAACAATTTCAAAACTCTAGTGTTCAGGGGATTTGGAGCATATAGTATACATATCTCCTGGAGGACCGAGCTCCCAGAGTCATTAACCAACACTAATCACTTGTTAGCATGATATTACATTTAAAATTCATCATTTCGAGACTTTAGGACTCTAGCTCTTCAGGGTTCACAAGTTGTTTGAATGTTTTGCTTGGAAATCCCTGAGAGGACAATCTCCTGAATCTGACATGGCGGCCTGATGTCATATCATTGACATGTCGTGGAAAGAAAGGTGACATATGTCACTCAAAATAGTACATATGATAGACCCAAATGTGCTTCAAATGAGTGCCACATGTCTCAACAGATGAGTGCCATGTGAAGATCTCGGATTGGACCCTAGACATGATATAAGCATGTGATTGTGGAGGTTTTTGATGGTGGTTTGGATCCACACCGCACCGACTTTTTCAATCCACCACCAACTTCTGCATACCTCTCATGTTATAACATGGTTTGAATTGTGATACCACTCTAGGATATTAGCGTTCAATCACTTTCTGTTTCCGCAATGAAGTGTCGCCATCGATCATTTTTACAATCTACAATCTAGGTGACCCTGCTACTTTAGCACCTCTGCTAAGGTTTTATCCATATTCCTATTTTATAATTCTTCTAACCATCTTTAGAAATGGTGGAAATTTTTGCATTCATGAGATTTTGACTGCAGAGCATGAATATCTCCCAGAGGACCAAACTCCTGGATCTGACGTGGCCATATGATGTCACAATTGATGATGTGTCATAAAAGGAGACTGACACATGTCACCTGAAAATAGCACGGATGAAGCAATTGAAGGGCCTGAAATGAGTGCCACATGTCCTAACAAATGGATGCCACGTGTCATCGATAGATGAATTCCATGCTTCTTCGGCTCTTCGCAGTCTGGGAGATTTAGAGTGAAAAGTATATGTATCTCCCGAAGGATAGAACTCTCGAAGTCATTAGCCAAAACTAATCACTTGTTAACCCGAGATTACCTTTAACCTTAAACATTTCGGGACTTTGGGACCCCGACTCTTCGGTGCTTCATCTCTTCGGAGTTTGGGATTTTCTGAATGTAGCATATGAATACCTCCCGAATGACTGACCTCCCAGAGTGATGTGGTAGTTTGGGAGTATGACCCTTCGGGGCTCCGACACTTGGGCAGATTTGAAACAATGACAAGTTCAGACGCTCGAATGTTGAAGTTGTGAATTTATTCATACTAAAACCCACATGAGTTTGAGACTCTGAATGCATGATAACCATTGATCTTCATGGGTTATTGGATCTCCACCATTGAAAAGCTAACGTGTCTATTTGGTTTAAAACCTAAGCCCGAAAATGGATTACTCTGAATTATGCATTTTTCTGCAGAAGCTTACTATGCATACAAAGGACTTGGTGGACATGGATGTCTCCTGCACACAAAAAATACTTGGTGGACATGTTGCATGATCAATTAGTGGGAAACAAGATGACAAGTATTTCAAACCTAAACCTAACATGCAATTATCTTCCAAGAAAACAAAAATAATTGGTGCAAAGGATCAATCAAGAAATAAAATGATAAAAACCCGAGTCACTTAGTAATGGGAAACCAACTTAACCAACCATAACAGGAATAATTTTGATGAAGGAATAGGTAAATGAGAGAGGAGGGGCAGGGGTGCAGACCTAGGTTACAACAACTTATTTACTATTAGTGAAAACTATTTCAAATTCATTCCTTGTAATAAAGATCAAAACCTTCAAAATGACACCCACTAAAAAAGTTGTATTAAATACAACAATCATTGATAATTTTACATCTCTTGGATTCCCAACATTAATTTCATTTGAGACTTTGATATTTCAAGCATTGCCTTAATTTATGCATGAAATCATTGGGCAATATTTGACTATATTACAAAGAGGTTTGAATTTGCATCTTTTCACCCCAATCACAAATTTATGGATTTTGCAAATTACAACCTCTACATGATATGTTCACTTTGGGGTTTTAAATTTTATTTTATGTTGATTCCATCCCACAGGCTTGCAAATTGTTCAACTTTGTGGTGATAGAATATGTATTTCATCATGCCATTAAGACCATGAATAATTTCCAAGTGATAGTTTAGAATTTGCGAAGAAATTGACATTTTTATCAAGGCTATATGTACTCTTCCTCCCATCATGTATGACATTCCTATCATACTACCAAGGTCTCCCCAATAGAACATTACAAACATCCATGGCTATGACATCACATAAAATTTCATTCTTATAACTACCAATTCTAAACTCAATTGTACAATTTCGACTTACCTTGACTTGTTGTCCTTTCTGCAACCATGACACCCTGTACGGACTAAGATGTGTTGTCGTCTCCAAATTTAGCTTTTCCACCATCTCCGTGGATTCCAAGTTGTCAGTTCTCCCATTGTCTATGATTGCCTTGCATACTCTATCTCTGGTATTGCAAGCAGTTCTGAATAATTTGTTTCTATGGACTAGTTCTAGTACCTTTTTTTCTATATTTACGAGAGCTTTCCTCTTCATGAGTGATATCCCCTATTTATATGCTTCTAATTTGATCTCCGTCTCCACATTCCTCTGATCTGCCTCAAAAATTTGAGCTTCCTTAAATCATGCATTCTTCTTTTCAAGAAATTCCTAGGACATGTGCCATGTTTTCCCACAAGCATAACATGCCACTTCTCCTCCCCTGCATCTTCCTCTACCACTTGGAAAAGGATTCCTTCATCTAGAGTATCCTCCTCTTGAATTTCCTCCTCTATCTATTTGACTGTTAAATTCTCCAAATTTTCCCCTAGAGTTTTGGAACTTCTCTCTCGTGATTCCTCTTCCTTTGTTAGGACTATTTCCCCTGCTTCTCTGACTCTTCTTCCTTGCGATTTTTTCTTCTGCCTTCAGGGCTACCTGATAATAAAATTTTGTGGTCCTTAAAATTATCATACTAATCTCATCCTGGATTTCATACCTCAATCCAGTAATATACCTATCAAATTTATCTTCATCATTCACCCTGTCTCCTGCTCTTATATTAAACTTATAAAATTCTTTAGTATACTCCTTCACCGAAAAATGTTTATGTCTCAGATTCTCCAACCTTTTGAATAGATTCAACTGATAATCCTTGGGTATGAATTTATCCTTGAGATTAGTTACCATTCTATCCCAACTCTTAATATCGTACTTAGCTTTTCTCCTTATGTCAGCTTGCAACTCATCCCACCATAAAGCTACATGTCCCTTCAATTTGGGCATCACATGCTTTACTTTCTTCTCATCATCAATCTCCTCATAGTCAAAGTACTTGTATAAATCACTTATCCAGCCAATAAATTATTCTACATTCAAATTACCTTCATACATCATGACTTCCATCTTTTCTCTAGTTCCCATCTTGACAACAACTCTAAAAAATCCCTCCTCGAATGCTTGTTCTCCTACAGCCTCTTCTTCTTCTATATATTTAGTTTCAACTTCAGTGACATCACCAGCCTATGTTGTTGTCTTTTGTTTTGTTTCCATAGCATCCAACCTTTTACAAAGTTGTTTCATTTCCTGCTCCATAACTACAATGACTACAGGTCTCTCCCTATGTCTCCTTGGCGACATGACTCTAAATATTTCTTCTCACGTATTCCTGCTCTGATACCAAATGATGCAAACCCCCACCATTCCAAGGGGGATCGCGTTACCAGATGGTATAAGATATTATTCTGAGAAGATGAATTATCTCTCGGATCCCTATTTTATCCCCTCCAATGTACATAGGCCCCTTTACTTTCCTTATGCAATTCCACCCAAAATCTGTGGGCTCTTTCTCTAAGCCCCTTTTTCATCGAAATAAAATTTCAGGCACTAGCCCCTTTTCCCTAGTGGAAATATCGCATGACCGATGGATAGAACCAAGCACTTAACTAAAATTCACTATTAAGATCTTGGTTACTTCGGTTATCAAGAAAATTTAGGCTTTAGGAGATTTACCCACAACACACTCCAATTTTCCTGAATGTCGAACTAGAGAACTCTGGAAGAGTTCAAGGATCAATGGTCCACGCTTCTTCCCATGATCTACGACCAAAAGGAACTTCAATACTTTGGTCTTCGGGACTTTGTACGCCTCCAACATGTAATACCTTTGAAATAGCAAAGGGATGAAATCCACAGATCTGACGGTCCACGTTCCTCCTACATCCAATGGTTGTGATCAACTCCAGAACTCCAAGCTTTGGGGTTCCTTGCTCCAACTGACCTCCAAACCGTCGAAATTTCGTACATCGAATTGACAAAGGGTGGAAATCTATGATGCATGTTTACCCCTCAATGAATAGTTAGGATTGACTCTGATCTTTGGGACTTCAGGACTTTTCACACCAAAACGACTTTCACCCACAATCCTCTAGATAGTCGAATTTATGAATACTTGGAAATCTGCAGACACGTGTACCCAACAACTGATGATCAAGATTTATTTCAGAGTTCAGAACTTCGTGGAATTCTCCACTATGTGCAAAAAACCCCAATTTCACATGGAGTGTTGAATCGTTGAACCACTTAGGGATCAAACAACTCACACTCTCCCAATTATCTACGATGTAGATTCACTCTGAGACTTTGGGCTTCCGGGTGTTTTCCTCACTTAAAACAAATTAATTAAAACTATTGGAGTAACAAAGTCCACATGAATTGGGGGTTTAAGAATCAGACTCCTTCTCCTTAATCCAATGATTGTGAGACAATTTGACTTCTCCCGAACAGATCTCATCCACTCTCCTTTAAACAAAGAGATTTCTCCTCTTGGGGACTTACTCTCATTATCCCTCCTCGAGCTTCGTCACTTGGATGAATTGAACTCTAGCACACACCTTGTTATTCCCTCATGAGCTTTGTCACTTCAAGGAACTGAACTCTGGCGCACACTTTGCACTTCCCTCCCGAGCTTGGGACTTAAAGAAGTCACATGTGCACTCCTTGTGCTATCTCTCGTCTTAGATTCTTCAACAATTAACAAAGTGTCGACTATGTGAACTATTTTCACTGGTCTCCCCTCTAAACTTTTATGCTCTTGTGATTATAGGTGGAATCCTTGCACTTTCTCTAAGTAGACTTACGATATATCTCCTGAGCTATTTGAACCTATAGATGGCTCAGGATTGACACTCCTTACGTGGTTTTGTGCACTCCTTTCACCGATATTGAAACAATTTAAACTTATATTAACATTAAGGATTCATTCAACCAACCATTTATATGCACACACACATATACACAGAGATAAATAACATATCATTTACCAAGTTACTCAAAGACAAGCAAGATCAGGAATTGAAAGAAAATATCTTCTTCTATATTCCTTCAGCATATATTTACATGGATTTCAACAACCTTCTGCATCTTTCATATTTTTCTTTCAACAACTACAACAACTTATTTTGGGTACATATTACACTGATTTATACATGAAGAGGATTCTTGAGCCTTCCCTCTAGACTATTCTAGTGCTTTCATATCATAATTAAAAGAATCCTACTACTAGGATTATTACAATAAATGAATAGTTACAATCCAAATATGAGTCGACGCTCAAAATATGTACAATCGTATGAGAATTAAAATAAATTACAATATTTTGGAGCACATACAATGTATCTAGATTCAAGATCTCATGCGATCTTTAATTACAAGGTTTTCAAAATTTAAAGTGACGCACCCTCCTTGGAATCCCAACCGGTTAAGTGTGTTGCGATGGATGTTGAGTCATCTCCCACCTTTCCTCATTGAATTATGACAATGATGCTCCTACATCAACATTATTCAATCCAAATGGCATAACTATATACTGAAATGATCCCCGTTGTGTAGAAAATTTTGTCTTATTCGTATCTTGAGGTGTTATCATAATTTGATGATAGAAAATGTTGGTTATTCCTATCTTGAGGTGCTATCCTTATATTATGATATCTTGAGAATCCATATGTAAAATAATAAGCTTCTTGACTGCCTACATTCTCCAAAAATTCATCTGTAAATGGGGTAGAAAAAGGATCATGCAAGAAAGCATCATTCGATTTTCTCAAATATACACAAATAATGATCCCTCCTTGCTTCTTTTCTTGCACCACCATAGGAATGATCCATTTTGACTCTTCTATAGGTTCTATGAGACTAGCTTCTAGAATCTTGTCAATTTATATCTTCACCCTCTCTTTGTATATTGTATTCAATGTGTAAGGCCTCTGTCTGATAGGTATGGATTCTAGTTTTAAAGGTATATTCATCTCTCCTAGATCTCTTGCTAACCCCATCATCTCTGATAATGTTGTTGGAAATAAGTCACTATATTCACACAATAATTTTCTGATCCTTTCTACTATTTGATTATCCCAATAATATCCAATACTTTTTGTATTTGGGTTTTCTTCCATTCTAATGTTTTCCTTTTCTATTTTTAATGGTGAAACATAATCTTATGAATATAACTTCGGACCTTCTACTTCCCTTTCACCTTCTACTTATATGAATTGTATGTTACACATATTATCTTTTGTTGGATCTTCCTCTTCTGTGACGTGATAACAATGTAGAAATTATTTAATTGTTTGTCTATCCTCCTTTTGATATGATGGAACTATTTCAAACTATGGTTCTCCAAATATCCTGACTCTTACCACTTTTAGCATTGTATCTATCTCTGGATTGTCATGCTCAAAGGAAAATGTAACTACAAAGATCTAGTGTATCTCTTCCTAGTTAGCAGTTTCTCTATGTTGTTCTTGTTCTGTGTGCCAGTTCTTCGGAATTCCTTATAGTGTGTGAATAAAATGGTGTGGCCATTATTATGGTGGCCCTAATATCCACTGAACCATGCACATCTCTAAATTTTCTTTAGGTTGTTCAAATCCCTCATATTTCTTCTCATATCTATGATCATTCTTTGCGTCGAATCTGATGCGCAGTGACCTTTTGCACTAAAACCAATTGTTGATATTTTTCTTGTGTGTATCCCATCATCTTATAGGTGTAGATTTTAAAGAAATATATAATGTTGGTAATATATGATTTTCCATAAACTCTACCTCATACTTCATTAAAAATTATTCTAAATCATTCAAGCCATAAAAATTAGGAGTTTCTCTTACCTCTATACCAACCCATCTCAGGGCGTGCATCATTCTGGCACACCTCCTGGTAGACAATTCATGTAGATGTTGCTGCCAATTTTTTTAGTCTTGTTTCAGAGTCTGAAGCATAAGAAATAATACTCCTCCAACTAAGAATGCCATCTACATTTGGGTTGATATAATCCTCTTCGCGCATAATAGTTTTGTATAGTTGAGTCACATCTTTTGTCAGAATATTTTTTGTCACAGGTTCCACATACCTAATGGAACACTAACTTTGTACTCCCCTTATTCAAATATAATATTTCTTGTCTTCAATTTTATAACATTTTGTCTATCAAAAGCGCAATCCAAGCCCAACAACATTGGATATGGCTAAGTCTTGTCCACTATGTCAATGACTTCAAAGTATGCCATGGTGAACACACCATCTAAATCTACTGGAATCCCCTTCAACCTTCCTATTTCCACCACTCCGTGTTGATTTTCCAACTTCAGCTGAATAGGTGAATACCTCAATTATGGTTCTCACATAACTTCGCAAGTCTTCTTTGGAAGAACATTGACTTTAGACCCTAAGTCTAGTATAATATCCCCCATATTGAAATATCCTATGTTGGCATTCAATTTGAATTCCCTATTCGTTATTCTCTTCTTACGAACTTGATTTACTCTTTTTACCCGTTCTTCCCCAAGATTACACTTTTCTAGTAAATTTTGCATTACTTGTAAGGAATTTTTATCACTCAGTAATTTGACACAAGCTCCCAAAAAGTTTCATAAGTTACTT
>ML797502.1:254967-274291 GCA_009831015.1 Picea engelmannii
TCCATTGGGTTTCTTCATATACATATTTTGGACACTCTATCCAAGTTTCACCTTTTTATGGGTTCTAGGATGCTAATTACACCCTACTGAAGTTCTAGGCCAATTTGTGTTTTTGGTCTGGAATGCTACATGTACTTTCTTTTTCATATTAAGCACTTTTAGCATGCCCATAAATTTAATTCATCTCTAGGAGTGTCTTCTATGGTTCAATATCTTTCCATTAATTGCTCCTACGCCTCAATCTGATTCTGGAGCATAACGTTATGGCTCTTTGAAGTTAGTTGGGTCTTAACATTTACCCTCCACTGTTTGTGCTATAACTTTTTCATAAAAGCTTTGTTTGATGAATGACTTACACCATTAGAAATCCCTCTCTGAGCTCTTTTATTTGAGTTGCAAATTCATAGTGTACATTGGTACACTCTGTTCTTGTGGTTTTTTAGTAGCTAAAAGTGCTCTTAAGGGCCTCAAAAACGTGTTGCAAAAAGATGACGTTCAAATAGTATAAAATGTCACAGAATTTCACTGGTTTTCCATTGTTCTTCACCCTCCAAACGACTTCACACACACAAATTTCAACCTGTACACCCATATTTAGCATGCACAGTAACACCACAAGGTAAATCGTGCTCTACCTACCTATAACCACTGTGCATCACTTCTCTGTCATGCCAATAATTAGTGCCCACTACTTTTGTGTCGCGCTAATATCCACCGCGAAAACGTTTTGTTCTTGGACTATTACCTATTGCGTGGAATTTGTGTCTCATGCACTAATATTTTGTGCGCATTTCACTCTACGCATTGCACCAAGACAAATTTTATTACGCCGCCACCATGCACCAATACTATGTGCACACCATTAACTAAACTATTGCGTGACAAAATATACCCATATTGCATGTGCACCAACCAAAATCCTCTATGATCTACCAATACTGCACACACCACGTGTGATATTATTATGTGTGTGCACGCCGTGCACACCTTATTATGTGTATGCACACCGCACAATGCTAAATTTAGCCCACGCACCTGCATACCAACATTTTTTTGCGCGCACCTGGACACCATTATTTTTCTGGGCGACGCCAAAATTTAGCATGCACACCCGCACACCAATATTTTTTCGCATGGCGCCAAATTTTAGTGTGCGCACCCGCACTCGCACACCAAAATTTTTCCGTACAACGCCAAAATTTAGCGTGCGCACTAGCATGCCAATATTTTTCCGTGTAGTGCCCAATTTTTAATTATAAAAAGATTTTTATTTTGCATCATGTATTTTTAGTGCACCCACCTGCACACACTCATTTTTATGTGCATCAATTCCTCATGAATTCTGCTGCACAAATTGGGGATTTTGCTTAACTTTTTCCCAATTTCTACCATAGACATTCTGCAACTATGAAATTTGTTCAATTTCACCCCGATAACACCAATTCGACCTCTGCAAAAACAAATCATTGTGGTTTGACATTTCTGGAACGAATTTTCCCACACTCAATTCACGAATTGAGAATTTTAATTACTAATCTGGCTCCATATCTCATGGCTTCACTTTTAACTTCAAATTCGATCAATTCTAGGTCTGAATTTTCTTGAACGGATATTAAATCAATAATATATCACCACATGGCCAAATTTCTCAATTTTCCCATGAATTTAAAAACAGAAATTGGGATTTCTCTCAATTCCACACAATTGTTGTTAGTTGTTTTTTTCCATGGATGCTCTGCAACTCGAAATTTGTCCACTTCAGAATAAATCCTCTGTGACATTTCGCTTCAACTCAACTTTCTCAGCCCATCAAGGATCAGAGTTGAAAACCTGGCTTTGATACCATATTGTAACATACTACTTCAGAAAATTCTTTCATTCTTTGATACCATGTAGTAACATACCCAGAAGCCAACTAAGTTATGCAACATACATTTTTCGAACTGTATGAAATTAAAAACATATACACACAAAAATCTTGCAGAACTTTATATATATAATGTAAGAAGACAAATACATTTTGTAAATGCATAGATTCATACTGAAAGAACAGTAAACATATACATGCAACATATACAGGCAATACCCATAAATATAAAGGTAGTTATAACCACAAATATGATAAACCCATAAAAATAAACACCTAAATAATAATGCAGGATATAATTTTTTCACACAATTGACACTTATCTTTGTATGAATATCACCAACTGTGTGCAAACCTTCCACAAACCTGCTAGCTTTAGACTACACTGCTCATCACTCTCAGCAGTGGGTCACCCCCGAGCTACGACTAAAATCCACCTGGGTAAAGGGATTCATAACAAGGATAATGGATCTTAAAGACTTCTTCACAGGTTCCAACTCAAAATAAAATCCTACAGTCTCTCATTCCCCACATTTCTATCCCACCCCAAGAAGTGTTCCCCTTCTCTACTCAACATTCCTTCGACTGCCCCACTTCCTTTCTAAGATTCAACAATAGGATAGATAGGAAGTCTCAGAGCCCTATAGCTACACTTTATCACCTTCAGGATATCAATTCCCAAAAATTCTCTCACCCAGAGATATTTCTCACGGGCCTAACAACCCACCACTTCAATATCCCATGGGCTAGACAACCCTCTTCTTTAATCCATATCCTAAGATAACCAACTACACAAACAAGTATGGATATGGATACATGTTTAGGTACAATGACATGAAGGTACGAAGCATATCTCAATGAGTGTATGAAAAATCTTGGAATGGATGAATGATGTAAGGATTGATCGAAAATGAACTAAGTCCTAACAATATGTATGCATGGCCCCAACTTGACACTTGTCATGTTGGGAGCTACTTTAGCCCACTTGTCCCCAACATCAGAACTTAGGATAAAATAATTATCCATACTTTATACTTTAAGAAATATTAATATAATATTCCTTTTGGTTTAATATCCCTTACTTAGCCCCTTTTCCTTAACGTTTATCCCCCGCTTCCCCTAACTAGTGGAGTTTATCCCCCATACTCTTTTATCATGGCCAGTCTGTGTGCAACGATGTATTTTATATTAATGATGAGACATATTTTGTATTTTATTTTATATTAAGGTGCATTGGCCTTTAGCATATAGGATTTATGGCCTAATACAAACACAAGCCTCTTAGCTTATAATAACTAGCTCACCATCCTATAAAACACAACATATACACCAAGGTTCCCTGGCCTCAAAATCACATGTTCTTACGTTGTTGCACGGGGTATCCTAGAATGTGCACACTTCATCATTTTACTTCCTAGTACATGCATGCACTATGCCATGAAAGGTGTATACAAAAATGATATCAAACAACTCACTAGCTTAAGTACATTTTCATTTACATTACAATTGGGTTCGGCCTAGGGATATTACCCATACTCTTTTATCATGGTTGGTCTACACGCAATGATGTATTAAATTAACGATAAGAAATATACAAAAATAGGCTCATTGAACTATGGAATCTAGGCTCTCTAGCCTAATTCAACACATAAGCCTCCTAGCTTATAATAATTGGCTCACCAGCCTATAAAACACAATATATACATAAAGGCTCCCTGGCCTCAAAATCATGCACACTTAAATTTGTTGCACGCGATATCCTGGAATGTGCACACTTCATCATTTTAGTGTGCAATACATGTGCGCACTATACGATGAAAGGTGCATGAAAAATGATATCAAACAATTCACCATCTTAAGTACATTTTCATTTACATTTACAATTAGGGTCCGACCTAGGGGTATTAAAATAAATGTCCCACATGGGGTGGTAAATGTTGTTTTTTCTTTGTCTTCTTCACTCATTGTTATCTCGTTATAACCAGTGTACCCATCCAACAAGGAAATCGTGTGAGAACTTACCACCCTTTTCAAAATATGGTCCATCTTGGGAAGGGGTTATGTCCTTTACATAACACTTGTTGAGATTTCAAAAATCCACACACAAACATATTTCCCCACTCTTTTTCCTCACAGGTACCAAGTTGGCCACCCAATCTAATTACGTCAAGGGTGCAATAATTCTAGCATCAAGCATTTGTTTCAGCTCTTTCTTAATTATGGACATCAGGATGGGATTAAATTTCCTAATCTTCTGTTTGAATGTCTTAGAACCAACCTTCATAGGGATCTTGTGCTGGATGATGTTAGTGTCAAATGTCTTCAAATCCTCATATGACCATGAAAAAATATCAAACAAAAAAATCATGAGGTTTACATACCTGTCTTTTTGTTCTTGAGGTAACGCCTTAGACAATTTGACTATTTTGGGATTTTCAAGAGTCCCAATGTTGCATTCTATCACCTCCTCTTCTTGATTTTTTATGGCATCTTCTCTGCACACATCATGACTGTTAAATAACCTTTCCAATGGCACTAGAACCCAAGGGATGTGGTTATTTTTAAGTTCCACAATGTTGTGGCCAACCACCTTGTTCAGCAAATGAGATCATTGTTGATTTTTTGATTCATCATTTTCACCCTCTTGATCTATTAAGATACTAGAGAATTATTCAATGGCATGTAAAAATATTTTCATCTCCAAGTCATCGATAAATACTTTCCCATGATTTATATTGTATGGTATGGTGATACTATATCTGACTTCCAAATGATACTTGATATTTGAGCCAATGAGAGATATGAAGGTTCTAGCAGCCAAGGCCAAAGAATATTCCTTCTGATTTTGGTCTCTAGGAATGAAGGAGATATTAAATGCCAGAAAGAAATTTTCAACCAGGTCCCACACCTCATTCCTATATTGCTTGATCCTTTGTTGCTTAACTTGATATATTTTTTTTACTTGATTGTTTATTAACTCAGAATCACCAAAAACTACCAAACTTTCAATGGTCATGTCTTTGGCAACCCTCAATCCAAGCACCAGGTCTTCATGCTCAGCTATATTGTTAGTAGTCTTGAATTCCAACTTATAAGAGATCATTATAACCTACTGCACAAGGGAAATGAGGACTATACCATCCCCTTAACCTTCTTTTGATGAAGAGTCATTGAAATAAATCTTCCACACTTTATTCTATTGAATTGTTAGTGATTGATTTTTGCATTTTCTTATTGTAATTTATGGTTCATCACCATTTAGACGAAAAAAATATGATTCAATCTCATCTTCAACAACATAAATTGGGTGATTTCTTGGATTTTGATGGTCACTACCAATGTATGCCAATTGAACCTCCCTGTATATCCTCTTGTGTTCTCCCCTGAAAACAAGTTTGGTTGCATATTTGAGGTCCATTTGTAACAATCCTCCAACCTTTTTTGACCACATCCTGGAAAAAAAAATACCAAACTTGGGGGGAATGTCAGCCACAACGATGTCCATCATTACAAACTTCATGAGAAAATGTGCCAAAGAAACCACCAGATGTTTTATTAATCCCAATCATTTGAGTTTTTGGAGTCAAAGGAGTAAAAGGTCTTGGTAGGGCTTAGTGATCTTCAGACCTAGTTCTTCCATAACAACCTTAGGCATGACATTGTGTGAGGCACCTGACTCCATGAGACAATTATGTAGGATCTTGTCATGGACATTCAAATATATGTAGAAAGGTGGAGAAGCATCAGATACATCTTCAATGTGTGGGCCCACAATAATGGATGGGTTTTCATCCTGCAGACTAATTACATATGAAGTTACAATAGAAGTAGGTGGTTGCAGAAACTTCATAATGGAATTTTTGAAAGGCTCATTTTTCAAAAATTATGACAAAGGTACATGGATCTTGATCTTGCTCAACTCATGCTATAAGATGAAATATGTTTGTGGCCTATCAACTTCCTTTACTTCAGGGACAACAATTTTAAATGGAGGAGGATGGTGAGGTTTAGTCAATGCACTCTTTCTTGGATTTGGCTTTGGAGGAACCTCTCTTTTTCTGTTCTAATCAAAGGTGGTGGATTTAGGTGTTCTTGTTCTAGGCCTCAAGTCATATTTATTTTGGGGCTGACCTTGAACAAATCCTTCTTCCCCTACCTCAATATCAAATCGATCTGACAGTTGTACTACCTCATAATTATGTTGCATTAAGTGGTTGGTGTAAAAATATGTTTCATTGAAAATTACAATAGCATCATCTACAAAATCACTATCTACAACCAATTCCTCAATGTGATTGTTTTGTAAAGTAGTTACTACTCTCTGAAAATCAAAATTCTTCCCCTCTCTCTGCATTATCTGAGGGGCATCATTCAACCTTCTAAACTAGTTGGTATTTCTATTTCCATCCCCTTGAAAATATCTATTTGGTTGTTTAGATTCCCATTTCATCTTAGCTATTTCAGATGTCAAATCCTTCAAAGTTTTGTTCATTTCATCAAGTTTTGGATTAGATTTGGCTGGGTTAGAGGAGGTAGGGGAATCCTCTCTCTATTTCTTCTTTTCCTTTTCAAATATAGTCTCTAACCTATATAATGCTAAGATGTTGGAATCAACCTCAATGGTTTCTTATTGCATGGACAATAAGGTGGTGGATCTTCTATCCCTTAACAAAAGAGAGAATCTTGCATCAAATTCATTTGCATAATTGATCTTGGGAGAGGCTTCAATTGGTTTTATCTCATCTGGGATCCTACTATACATATTATTAAATATCTTGATGAAGTCTGAGATAGACTCACCATTCTTTCTCTTTAGGTCCCCAAACTCAGTGATGTAATAAAAATAATCCCTTCTATCTCCCCGTTTCTTTATGAAAGATTTATCTAATGCATCAATATCTGCAATGGAGGTTGAAGGGAGGCCTAGAAACCATTTCCTTACTTTCCCATCAAGGATTTGTACAAACAGACTCATCCACACATCTGCATAGTCAATGTTAAAGTTGTCTACAAAGTTGTAGAAGGATACTAGATGCTCCTCAATTGTGACATCTCCTTCCCCATTATATCTTGGAAAATATTTCATGTAATCAATGGTTGGGAGTGCATGTAAGCCTATAAGAAAAAATAAGGGAGAATATATGGCAACAGTTATGGCATCCATCATGTTAACAACCATTGTTTGGGAAATAGGAATCTGAAGATCTATTGGAGCTATAGGGGTGGATGTTGTAATGGATGATGAAGTAGAGGCAAGATTTGAAGGTTTCTAAGGTTCCTTGGAATTGTTATTCTCAGGGATAGAAAATTCAAGATGCTTGTGATTATGAAGAAAAGTAGATTCTTGAGGTGCAGCTTTACCCTTGAGGGGTGAGGTATATCTCTGAGCTAAGGTGGCTTTTCTTAGTTTACTTTTTGGCTCAGAGACTATTGTGTCCTTCTCAGGGTTAGGATGAGCCTTAGTGGATTTTATGTACTCATATTTGGATCTCTTGAGTCCTTTCTTGGGAGCCATTATTTATTTTTTGAAGTTTACTCAATGGAGTCACTAGGTGAAAGATGGGATTATGAACGTGTCTTATCTTTGTTCACTATAAAAGGTCATATATGATCATTTTCCTTATCCCAGGAAAATATATTTTTTTAATTCATTCCCTGGAAATGACGTCAGAAGATGTTGGTTCCTAAAGTCAACACATGACTGCTAAAGGGAAAAGCTAGACCACCTCATGTTTTGATTAGTTAGTTTTTTTAATTTTGTTGGTCAGTTAAAGGAGTTTTTTTACCAATACAAGACCATGGTTGGGTTGAAAAAATGATAAGGATGAGGGTCCTCCTTGGCTGGTGGCACACTAATGAAAAACAAGTGAAATAACAGAGGTAAAAACAAAGCGAAACAATAAACCACTCAATGAATAATTTGTTGCAAGAAGTTTAATACTTAAAATATCATTTCAAATCATTAAACTTGTATCAAAAACACAATTACTCCCACGGGTTGCAATAAAAACAAATCTTCACCAAAGCATTAGTTATTTTACAGGTTACATATTCGTAAATACAAGTTATATAATAGCTAAAGGAAATGAAATGTACTTTGCACAAATCAAAAATTGCATTAGAGATAAGATAAAAACACATGAATATTTGGACAAACGTTTTTTCATCAAGAGTATATTCACTAGGTAGAGAGATTTAATCCATGAATAGAACAGATTGAACTAGCTGGTCTATTGATCTTATTTTCCCAAAAACTCAACCCTTCAAAACAAACAAAAACTGCATATTTATCAGAGTTGCAGAGTCTCTTGTCCATCTGGGACTGATACTTAACTCTATACTACTAGTTGTAAAACAAATTATTAACTTAACTAGAAACTATTTGAGTATAGTAATGTATACTTAAAACTCAACTTTAACAAAAATGAGTGGTTCTTATCACACATAAAAGACCACTTATTAACTTGATTTGAAAGAGTAAACAACTAAAAATTGTTACTAGCAATGAAACTAGACTGAGGCATGCACTAAAATGAACTGAGGTTTGACATAAAATGACTAGGAGTGACAAAATTGAGCTTTGTATCGAGCATTGGTATCCATGCGCATTGTTGGAGGCCACTAGGATATAACTGGATTGTGTTTGGCAACATTTTTATTCTACTTATGTCCTGGAGGAAAGAAGCAAGTCATTTGGCATTTTTTCAGAGTTGTTGGTATTCTCTCTACAGTAAGGATGTGTAGTTTATCCATTCCTAGTTTGTCTTCCCTTTTTAAACATTTAAAAATGTGCAAAAAATGTGGGTGAACAATTTCAAAACTCTAGTGTTCAGGGGATTTGGAGCATATAGTATACATATCTCCTGGAGGACCGAGCTCCCAGAGTCATTAACCAACACTAATCACTTGTTAGCATGATATTACATTTAAAATTCATCATTTCGAGACTTTAGGACTCTAGCTCTTCAGGGTTCACAAGTTGTTTGAATGTTTTGCTTGGAAATCCCTGAGAGGACAATCTCCTGAATCTGACATGGCGGCCTGATGTCATATCATTGACATGTCGTGGAAAGAAAGGTGACATATGTCACTCAAAATAGTACATATGATAGACCCAAATGTGCTTCAAATGAGTGCCACATGTCTCAACAGATGAGTGCCATGTGAAGATCTCGGATTGGACCCTAGACATGATATAAGCATGTGATTGTGGAGGTTTTTGATGGTGGTTTGGATCCACACCGCACCGACTTTTTCAATCCACCACCAACTTCTGCATACCTCTCATGTTATAACATGGTTTGAATTGTGATACCACTCTAGGATATTAGCGTTCAATCACTTTCTGTTTCCGCAATGAAGTGTCGCCATCGATCATTTTTACAATCTACAATCTAGGTGACCCTGCTACTTTAGCACCTCTGCTAAGGTTTTATCCATATTCCTATTTTATAATTCTTCTAACCATCTTTAGAAATGGTGGAAATTTTTGCATTCATGAGATTTTGACTGCAGAGCATGAATATCTCCCAGAGGACCAAACTCCTGGATCTGACGTGGCCATATGATGTCACAATTGATGATGTGTCATAAAAGGAGACTGACACATGTCACCTGAAAATAGCACGGATGAAGCAATTGAAGGGCCTGAAATGAGTGCCACATGTCCTAACAAATGGATGCCACGTGTCATCGATAGATGAATTCCATGCTTCTTCGGCTCTTCGCAGTCTGGGAGATTTAGAGTGAAAAGTATATGTATCTCCCGAAGGATAGAACTCTCGAAGTCATTAGCCAAAACTAATCACTTGTTAACCCGAGATTACCTTTAACCTTAAACATTTCGGGACTTTGGGACCCCGACTCTTCGGTGCTTCATCTCTTCGGAGTTTGGGATTTTCTGAATGTAGCATATGAATACCTCCCGAATGACTGACCTCCCAGAGTGATGTGGTAGTTTGGGAGTATGACCCTTCGGGGCTCCGACACTTGGGCAGATTTGAAACAATGACAAGTTCAGACGCTCGAATGTTGAAGTTGTGAATTTATTCATACTAAAACCCACATGAGTTTGAGACTCTGAATGCATGATAACCATTGATCTTCATGGGTTATTGGATCTCCACCATTGAAAAGCTAACGTGTCTATTTGGTTTAAAACCTAAGCCCGAAAATGGATTACTCTGAATTATGCATTTTTCTGCAGAAGCTTACTATGCATACAAAGGACTTGGTGGACATGGATGTCTCCTGCACACAAAAAATACTTGGTGGACATGTTGCATGATCAATTAGTGGGAAACAAGATGACAAGTATTTCAAACCTAAACCTAACATGCAATTATCTTCCAAGAAAACAAAAATAATTGGTGCAAAGGATCAATCAAGAAATAAAATGATAAAAACCCGAGTCACTTAGTAATGGGAAACCAACTTAACCAACCATAACAGGAATAATTTTGATGAAGGAATAGGTAAATGAGAGAGGAGGGGCAGGGGTGCAGACCTAGGTTACAACAACTTATTTACTATTAGTGAAAACTATTTCAAATTCATTCCTTGTAATAAAGATCAAAACCTTCAAAATGACACCCACTAAAAAAGTTGTATTAAATACAACAATCATTGATAATTTTACATCTCTTGGATTCCCAACATTAATTTCATTTGAGACTTTGATATTTCAAGCATTGCCTTAATTTATGCATGAAATCATTGGGCAATATTTGACTATATTACAAAGAGGTTTGAATTTGCATCTTTTCACCCCAATCACAAATTTATGGATTTTGCAAATTACAACCTCTACATGATATGTTCACTTTGGGGTTTTAAATTTTATTTTATGTTGATTCCATCCCACAGGCTTGCAAATTGTTCAACTTTGTGGTGATAGAATATGTATTTCATCATGCCATTAAGACCATGAATAATTTCCAAGTGATAGTTTAGAATTTGCGAAGAAATTGACATTTTTATCAAGGCTATATGTACTCTTCCTCCCATCATGTATGACATTCCTATCATACTACCAAGGTCTCCCCAATAGAACATTACAAACATCCATGGCTATGACATCACATAAAATTTCATTCTTATAACTACCAATTCTAAACTCAATTGTACAATTTCGACTTACCTTGACTTGTTGTCCTTTCTGCAACCATGACACCCTGTACGGACTAAGATGTGTTGTCGTCTCCAAATTTAGCTTTTCCACCATCTCCGTGGATTCCAAGTTGTCAGTTCTCCCATTGTCTATGATTGCCTTGCATACTCTATCTCTGGTATTGCAAGCAGTTCTGAATAATTTGTTTCTATGGACTAGTTCTAGTACCTTTTTTTCTATATTTACGAGAGCTTTCCTCTTCATGAGTGATATCCCCTATTTATATGCTTCTAATTTGATCTCCGTCTCCACATTCCTCTGATCTGCCTCAAAAATTTGAGCTTCCTTAAATCATGCATTCTTCTTTTCAAGAAATTCCTAGGACATGTGCCATGTTTTCCCACAAGCATAACATGCCACTTCTCCTCCCCTGCATCTTCCTCTACCACTTGGAAAAGGATTCCTTCATCTAGAGTATCCTCCTCTTGAATTTCCTCCTCTATCTATTTGACTGTTAAATTCTCCAAATTTTCCCCTAGAGTTTTGGAACTTCTCTCTCGTGATTCCTCTTCCTTTGTTAGGACTATTTCCCCTGCTTCTCTGACTCTTCTTCCTTGCGATTTTTTCTTCTGCCTTCAGGGCTACCTGATAATAAAATTTTGTGGTCCTTAAAATTATCATACTAATCTCATCCTGGATTTCATACCTCAATCCAGTAATATACCTATCAAATTTATCTTCATCATTCACCCTGTCTCCTGCTCTTATATTAAACTTATAAAATTCTTTAGTATACTCCTTCACCGAAAAATGTTTATGTCTCAGATTCTCCAACCTTTTGAATAGATTCAACTGATAATCCTTGGGTATGAATTTATCCTTGAGATTAGTTACCATTCTATCCCAACTCTTAATATCGTACTTAGCTTTTCTCCTTATGTCAGCTTGCAACTCATCCCACCATAAAGCTACATGTCCCTTCAATTTGGGCATCACATGCTTTACTTTCTTCTCATCATCAATCTCCTCATAGTCAAAGTACTTGTATAAATCACTTATCCAGCCAATAAATTATTCTACATTCAAATTACCTTCATACATCATGACTTCCATCTTTTCTCTAGTTCCCATCTTGACAACAACTCTAAAAAATCCCTCCTCGAATGCTTGTTCTCCTACAGCCTCTTCTTCTTCTATATATTTAGTTTCAACTTCAGTGACATCACCAGCCTATGTTGTTGTCTTTTGTTTTGTTTCCATAGCATCCAACCTTTTACAAAGTTGTTTCATTTCCTGCTCCATAACTACAATGACTACAGGTCTCTCCCTATGTCTCCTTGGCGACATGACTCTAAATATTTCTTCTCACGTATTCCTGCTCTGATACCAAATGATGCAAACCCCCACCATTCCAAGGGGGATCGCGTTACCAGATGGTATAAGATATTATTCTGAGAAGATGAATTATCTCTCGGATCCCTATTTTATCCCCTCCAATGTACATAGGCCCCTTTACTTTCCTTATGCAATTCCACCCAAAATCTGTGGGCTCTTTCTCTAAGCCCCTTTTTCATCGAAATAAAATTTCAGGCACTAGCCCCTTTTCCCTAGTGGAAATATCGCATGACCGATGGATAGAACCAAGCACTTAACTAAAATTCACTATTAAGATCTTGGTTACTTCGGTTATCAAGAAAATTTAGGCTTTAGGAGATTTACCCACAACACACTCCAATTTTCCTGAATGTCGAACTAGAGAACTCTGGAAGAGTTCAAGGATCAATGGTCCACGCTTCTTCCCATGATCTACGACCAAAAGGAACTTCAATACTTTGGTCTTCGGGACTTTGTACGCCTCCAACATGTAATACCTTTGAAATAGCAAAGGGATGAAATCCACAGATCTGACGGTCCACGTTCCTCCTACATCCAATGGTTGTGATCAACTCCAGAACTCCAAGCTTTGGGGTTCCTTGCTCCAACTGACCTCCAAACCGTCGAAATTTCGTACATCGAATTGACAAAGGGTGGAAATCTATGATGCATGTTTACCCCTCAATGAATAGTTAGGATTGACTCTGATCTTTGGGACTTCAGGACTTTTCACACCAAAACGACTTTCACCCACAATCCTCTAGATAGTCGAATTTATGAATACTTGGAAATCTGCAGACACGTGTACCCAACAACTGATGATCAAGATTTATTTCAGAGTTCAGAACTTCGTGGAATTCTCCACTATGTGCAAAAAACCCCAATTTCACATGGAGTGTTGAATCGTTGAACCACTTAGGGATCAAACAACTCACACTCTCCCAATTATCTACGATGTAGATTCACTCTGAGACTTTGGGCTTCCGGGTGTTTTCCTCACTTAAAACAAATTAATTAAAACTATTGGAGTAACAAAGTCCACATGAATTGGGGGTTTAAGAATCAGACTCCTTCTCCTTAATCCAATGATTGTGAGACAATTTGACTTCTCCCGAACAGATCTCATCCACTCTCCTTTAAACAAAGAGATTTCTCCTCTTGGGGACTTACTCTCATTATCCCTCCTCGAGCTTCGTCACTTGGATGAATTGAACTCTAGCACACACCTTGTTATTCCCTCATGAGCTTTGTCACTTCAAGGAACTGAACTCTGGCGCACACTTTGCACTTCCCTCCCGAGCTTGGGACTTAAAGAAGTCACATGTGCACTCCTTGTGCTATCTCTCGTCTTAGATTCTTCAACAATTAACAAAGTGTCGACTATGTGAACTATTTTCACTGGTCTCCCCTCTAAACTTTTATGCTCTTGTGATTATAGGTGGAATCCTTGCACTTTCTCTAAGTAGACTTACGATATATCTCCTGAGCTATTTGAACCTATAGATGGCTCAGGATTGACACTCCTTACGTGGTTTTGTGCACTCCTTTCACCGATATTGAAACAATTTAAACTTATATTAACATTAAGGATTCATTCAACCAACCATTTATATGCACACACACATATACACAGAGATAAATAACATATCATTTACCAAGTTACTCAAAGACAAGCAAGATCAGGAATTGAAAGAAAATATCTTCTTCTATATTCCTTCAGCATATATTTACATGGATTTCAACAACCTTCTGCATCTTTCATATTTTTCTTTCAACAACTACAACAACTTATTTTGGGTACATATTACACTGATTTATACATGAAGAGGATTCTTGAGCCTTCCCTCTAGACTATTCTAGTGCTTTCATATCATAATTAAAAGAATCCTACTACTAGGATTATTACAATAAATGAATAGTTACAATCCAAATATGAGTCGACGCTCAAAATATGTACAATCGTATGAGAATTAAAATAAATTACAATATTTTGGAGCACATACAATGTATCTAGATTCAAGATCTCATGCGATCTTTAATTACAAGGTTTTCAAAATTTAAAGTGACGCACCCTCCTTGGAATCCCAACCGGTTAAGTGTGTTGCGATGGATGTTGAGTCATCTCCCACCTTTCCTCATTGAATTATGACAATGATGCTCCTACATCAACATTATTCAATCCAAATGGCATAACTATATACTGAAATGATCCCCGTTGTGTAGAAAATTTTGTCTTATTCGTATCTTGAGGTGTTATCATAATTTGATGATAGAAAATGTTGGTTATTCCTATCTTGAGGTGCTATCCTTATATTATGATATCTTGAGAATCCATATGTAAAATAATAAGCTTCTTGACTGCCTACATTCTCCAAAAATTCATCTGTAAATGGGGTAGAAAAAGGATCATGCAAGAAAGCATCATTCGATTTTCTCAAATATACACAAATAATGATCCCTCCTTGCTTCTTTTCTTGCACCACCATAGGAATGATCCATTTTGACTCTTCTATAGGTTCTATGAGACTAGCTTCTAGAATCTTGTCAATTTATATCTTCACCCTCTCTTTGTATATTGTATTCAATGTGTAAGGCCTCTGTCTGATAGGTATGGATTCTAGTTTTAAAGGTATATTCATCTCTCCTAGATCTCTTGCTAACCCCATCATCTCTGATAATGTTGTTGGAAATAAGTCACTATATTCACACAATAATTTTCTGATCCTTTCTACTATTTGATTATCCCAATAATATCCAATACTTTTTGTATTTGGGTTTTCTTCCATTCTAATGTTTTCCTTTTCTATTTTTAATGGTGAAACATAATCTTATGAATATAACTTCGGACCTTCTACTTCCCTTTCACCTTCTACTTATATGAATTGTATGTTACACATATTATCTTTTGTTGGATCTTCCTCTTCTGTGACGTGATAACAATGTAGAAATTATTTAATTGTTTGTCTATCCTCCTTTTGATATGATGGAACTATTTCAAACTATGGTTCTCCAAATATCCTGACTCTTACCACTTTTAGCATTGTATCTATCTCTGGATTGTCATGCTCAAAGGAAAATGTAACTACAAAGATCTAGTGTATCTCTTCCTAGTTAGCAGTTTCTCTATGTTGTTCTTGTTCTGTGTGCCAGTTCTTCGGAATTCCTTATAGTGTGTGAATAAAATGGTGTGGCCATTATTATGGTGGCCCTAATATCCACTGAACCATGCACATCTCTAAATTTTCTTTAGGTTGTTCAAATCCCTCATATTTCTTCTCATATCTATGATCATTCTTTGCGTCGAATCTGATGCGCAGTGACCTTTTGCACTAAAACCAATTGTTGATATTTTTCTTGTGTGTATCCCATCATCTTATAGGTGTAGATTTTAAAGAAATATATAATGTTGGTAATATATGATTTTCCATAAACTCTACCTCATACTTCATTAAAAATTATTCTAAATCATTCAAGCCATAAAAATTAGGAGTTTCTCTTACCTCTATACCAACCCATCTCAGGGCGTGCATCATTCTGGCACACCTCCTGGTAGACAATTCATGTAGATGTTGCTGCCAATTTTTTTAGTCTTGTTTCAGAGTCTGAAGCATAAGAAATAATACTCCTCCAACTAAGAATGCCATCTACATTTGGGTTGATATAATCCTCTTCGCGCATAATAGTTTTGTATAGTTGAGTCACATCTTTTGTCAGAATATTTTTTGTCACAGGTTCCACATACCTAATGGAACACTAACTTTGTACTCCCCTTATTCAAATATAATATTTCTTGTCTTCAATTTTATAACATTTTGTCTATCAAAAGCGCAATCCAAGCCCAACAACATTGGATATGGCTAAGTCTTGTCCACTATGTCAATGACTTCAAAGTATGCCATGGTGAACACACCATCTAAATCTACTGGAATCCCCTTCAACCTTCCTATTTCCACCACTCCGTGTTGATTTTCCAACTTCAGCTGAATAGGTGAATACCTCAATTATGGTTCTCACATAACTTCGCAAGTCTTCTTTGGAAGAACATTGACTTTAGACCCTAAGTCTAGTATAATATCCCCCATATTGAAATATCCTATGTTGGCATTCAATTTGAATTCCCTATTCGTTATTCTCTTCTTACGAACTTGATTTACTCTTTTTACCCGTTCTTCCCCAAGATTACACTTTTCTAGTAAATTTTGCATTACTTGTAAGGAATTTTTATCACTCAGTAATTTGACACAAGCTCCCAAAAAGTTTCATAAGTTACTTTTTCTAACGAATACTCTTGATTTGTTTGATCAAATAATGAAGGCCATAGAGTGATATCTCATCTACTGGCTTCATTCCTAAAGTGGACACAATTTTTTCCTTCAATATATCCTATCTATATTCCATGAATATCTTTTTCTCCTTGCACGCCTCAAAATTTTGTTCTAGCATTGTATTCTTCCTAACCCATTGATACTGGTCCTGATCCTTCTTGGCTGCATATTCTCCTGTCTTAGCTCCACCTATAGTAACTATTCTAATCTTCTTCCCATATTATTCTCTATTTTCCATCCCGATCCACTGCATGTTCTAATTAGTCTGGTTCCTCTTGTCCTGTATATTTATCAAAAGTGTAGGACATTTTTGTGTTTCATTGTTTGTTGTGCAACAACACATACATGTCATAGGTGTCTTTAGGAAGTATCTTGCATAGTTCCTTGGCTTCTAACAATTTTAACAAACTACTAGTCCTCAGCCTCCTCCAAATCCTCTTCCTCCATGGACTACTCCTATGAAGCCTCCTATGTTTCATTGCTTATATCCACATGGTGTGTTATATTGCAGTCCTTGATTATACTATGGCTACATGTTATTGTATTGTGATGGTGTTGTGCACTCTTGTGCAGGATTATACTATTGTTTCCCTTGACACTATTGTGCATTATATTGTGGTTGTGTTGCAAACTATTGCACGAGATTATATTGTGGTTGTTGTGCATTTTTATACTGTGTATTCTGCGTAGGTTGTCCTATTACATTTTCATCCTACACACTATATGTATCTGCAATCATTTCTTTCATTATCTCCAAGGTTCTATAGTCCTTGTCTTCATTTCCAACTGACTACAAAAGTTAAAAAATGTGCTCTTCAGTATTTTATAATACTTCTTCATTAGGGGGAAATAATATGGATAATTCCCATGTGTTTTGAAAATATCACACCATGGTCCTCCTGAAGTTAAAGGGTTTGGCATACCCACTCCAATATACTGCACAAATAATGTACACTCATTCTTTTGATGGCCTTCTTTCCTATTCATTGTACACTAGCCATCTTCTCTTTCTTCCTTTCCTTTGTTCTGATTCAACTAGAATGTTAAGCTCTTCAAATATTGCTTCATCTCTTCCATAGTTGCATCTATATACTTGTATTAGTTTTCCTCTAGCTCTAAAGCTGCTTACAGGGCCTCATCCCAACTTTGGAATTTTATTTATCTCAATGGATACTTCAATTGTGGCAACAAATAATTAACAAAAAAATGTCTGTGTTGTGTATCAATAATAGTGTACGTTAACTTACCTTTTATCCTCTTGAATTTTTGGTCCACTTCCCAGAATGATTCTCCTAGTTTCTGCTTGATCTCTATTGTTTCATTCATAAACTGGTATTTTGAACTTGTCTTCTGAAATTCATTTATTAACTGCCTCTTCACATCTACTACAGTTGTAGGTGTTCAAGTTGGGTTATTTGTTGAGATACCCATGCACCAATCTAATGCACAGTCTCTAAATGTGATTTCCAACTATGCAACCTTTGTATCCTTGTCTATAATATTCTTTGCTTCCCATATCTTCTCACAAATGAAAAAAAGTTTCTATGGATCATCTTAACCGTCTCGTCAGAATTATGGTAACCTAATAATTGGATCTTGTCCTGTGATTGTGAAATTCATTGAGCTACTATCTTCACGCAGTGTAGATACTTGACTACTACTTTTTGATATTGCACTTCTTCTACAGGACCCACGTCATGAAAAAAATTATTCTATCACTAATCACTTTCTCGTTAACATGTTTTTCTTCTTTAGTTGTCGTAGTCACACATGGGGTTGTGGGTTCCACACTAATTCATATTTGTAATGGAGAGCATTCTTCTACATTGGACCCATGAAATTTGGTTTTCCTCTCATATGTGGCACACAAGATATCCTCAATCTTCCCCATGGCACAAATCTCCTCTACCTCTTCATCATCATCATCCAAGCCCTCTCGCTCTACTACAACCATCTTCTTACTATTCATATTATACTGGTAGGTTCGTCCTTTACACGTCACACCTACATTCCATATGATTTACCTGGTATGTTCATCATCCATAATGATGGGGCCCATTTCCTCCTTCTTCTGGCTACTCTCCAGAGCCTTATGTTGATTTAGGTTGTTTGTCATTGATGTCAATTCTTGAAGAAATCCCCATAGCACAGAGGTTTGGGTAATGGACCAAAGATTGTTTGATGTAAATATGACTCATTATTGTTTTTTCATGTTTGATAAGAAGTAAATATGGATGAACTCCAAAGTGGTCCCCTTATGGTGAAATCCCTCATGGGAAGACGCTTTGTGGAGTAAGAGAACCCATGCTTAATTATGGAATAATGAGATGAAGGAAAGTGAATTTTTTAGGGAAAATATCATATATGGATATTTATTATCATTCCATTTCCAGTGGTATGTAGAACGTCACATAACTCCTCACGGTTAGATATTTATGACGATGTGAAGTTGGAGAACCCATGTTTGGGTAATGGACCCAAGTTTGTTTGATGGATAATGGTATGTTTTTTTCTATATTTGAAGGTAATACTATTATATATGGATATTATATGTCATTCCATTTCTGGTGGCATGTGGGATGTCACATAACTCCTCACGGTTTGAGAGTTATGGCCTTACAAAGTTGGAGGACTCTCATATGTCATCTA